>QFFB01021773.1:0-30466 GCA_003316465.1 Ramaria cf. rubripermanens
TCTGGGCTTCGATTATATCGATCTCGGGTGCTCCACGGCCCCGACTGACATCAGGGCCAGGATGGTCCATTCCCGGACATGTACACGCAGACAGTTTTTGACCAGGAAGGAAAGAGAGGGGGCCACCATTAACACCAGCGGTGGCAACGATAGCAGGTGTCCCATCCTTATTGGTTTGGTTGGGGAATGTCCCTACGTCACAACTATCGTATGAATACGGCCAAGTCCCTTTGTATTATACTGGGTCAAAATACCGATTTCATGTGGAGAAGAGCTCACCCTCTGTTGATGCACCGTATCCCGCTCGACCAAGATTTCCCATGACCCAAGCTCCAGGCCAGAAGCTAACTTGGAGATGAGAAACAATGGAGCAAGTAGATATCCAAGCGATATGGCAGAGACGTACCCAGGGACATTACCACTCCCAGGCAAACTAATAGAAACCTCAAGGATACCGGTTGTGAAGCAGAACTTGTTCCAAGACTGCAACATACCAGACTGGAAGTTAAGGTCGTGGTTAAGCTGTTCCGTCATTGTAATGACCAAGTGCCCGCCTTTGGTAGTGATTGCCTCAGGGGAATACCACTCGACATCGCCGGTGGGCCAATAATTAAGGTCGACGGCTTCCCAAAAGGGATCGTCACCCGGATAGAATGATCTGCCCTCGGTATTGAACTCATCTGAAAACACAAGGTTGTATTTCAGCCCGTCTTGAAGGCCAACTTTGCTCTTGGCCCCGCTTGGCGTGTCAGGGTCTATGAGACCCCGTACGCCAGGTAAATCAGGGACTTGACCCGTGGAGTTGATACCTCCGAGGTTAAATCCAAGGCTTGGAGGTTTACCTCGTACATAAAAGTTTATGATGGGATAGGCAGCGAAAAGCGTGACCAGTGCGACTATAACGATGACTATAGTGCCAATGTTCAACCAACCTCGTGCACTGAAGAGTGATAAACGACGATCGAGGATGGCATCTCGAACGGGGTCGATGTTATGTAACGTGTCATCGAGATCTTTGGTATCCCATATATACGGAGGTACGGTCGCTGTGGAGGGCGGAGCACCCCCTAAGGATTTATCTTGGTTCTCGTGAGATTCGTCGGATGGTGCTGCAGCAAACCTGTTCGTTGGACGTTGTTCGTGGGTATTTCGGTACTAAGTCACACACGGTCAGTCTCATCGTGGAGTGACATGGAACAAGGAACATACAACATAGGGGCCATAACCTCCACCAATGTTTCCGGTTGCAACATTGTGGAGAGTGTCGCCTCTGGACTCTTCCGTGTGTGAAGGTCGACGTCTGTGAGAGCGTTGAGTCGACCGCTCGCGATTTGGTGAGCGATTAGGGGTATGCGTTGGCGAGGCTACAACCGGTGGTGTGTATGGGCGTGTTGTAGAGCGAGGAGAACGCGGACTGGTGGGAACAGTTGAGTACTGTGCGGTGAGAGGCGTAACTGGTACACGGGAGCTTCTAGAGGGCCTGGACATGGTCAGAGAGGAAGAAGACAGAGTGGCGTTCGTGACAGTCGTGAGTACGCATGAAACGCGGGAACGCGCAAACGTCAATGGCACGTGATCAAACTGTAACATGCCGAGACAAGCCTACTTCCGAATTTTATGTAATCAAACAGGCTAAGCTGACCAGGTTATTTTATGTATCATATTTTCGATTTTATTGAGTACTGCACGCCATCGATTCGTAGAACCACCTATAATTCGGATCCGGAAGCTCGACACAAACTCTGCTCCCGGCGATGCCTCGTTTAAACACGCTGGCAGCCTGAGCGCTTCTGGACTCGGCGGCTATCCTATGCCAAGCTCACCGGTTTTCTGCTTGAAAACGTCAAACATCAGTGGAGGAGTAGTTCAGGGCTCGTGGGCTCGGATGCTATCCAATAGATCCAACGCTAAGGGTTTACGTTCGTGGCCGGTAGCATCAGCTTGGTCTCGCAAAATTCTCACGTTAGTTTTGGCTCGTACTCACCTTGCTGTAACGCATCCCTAACCTCCTCGTGATTTCGACTCAAGAACGCTGACGCTGTCCCGGCATTTTTTTCAAATGCAGCAGAATCCGAGTCGATGATCAATTCAGTCATGAGACTTCCTTTGCCTCCCGCTAGGCGCTCTGTCTCTGTTATCCTATCTCCTGAATGACCCGTCGATTCGAGTCTGTCCCATGATGAAGGCGTCACTGCGACGCTTGTCTTGACCACTAGAGGCTTATTAACTCCTGGAGATGGTGGGGTTCCCTGATTCGATAATATGAAACGTCTGTTTGAGGGAGTTCCATGTCTTTCTGAAGCTCTGTCATTTGAGCCCCTAAGTTGCTTGGTTGCATTCGGCTCCGAACAGTCGTTTTCTGCTCCAGTGCTGAAAAATAAATTAAATAACGGCATGATTGGATCAAGAAGTATGACTGTTCTCACTACGTCGGTTGGGGCCTTGGTCTGCGTCTGGGTGTTTGCGGCGATGAGATACTTGTACTATCTCTCGCCTGGCATCCTTGAGACATAGTGGCCAGGCTTGGCTGATTTCTACAAGAAAGGGCACTGCTGTTGTTAACAGTCATATCAGCTGACGTCGCGCCTGGAGAAATTTGCTTCTAGATCCTCAGGAATAGGCAGAGCTGCAGAAGATCTTACGTCTACCTTTTTCCAGTTCCCTATTCTTGAACTAGGGGTGCATGCACGCCCTCTCTTTGCCCTAGCTATCAAGTTGAGTTCAGGAGGTCGGCTCTGTTCGTTCCCCTCAGTCTCAGTATGACATGCTTCCACACGGTCCATATCCATCACACAGTTTCGGCTGCAGGCAGACGTTAATCTATTCCATCTGGCGCCAAGTACTGCATCACTATGCAGGATGTCTCAGGCTTTACCGCATAAAATGCCTAAAAATGGGCTTACTCAAGATAACAAATGCTGGTATGCCCAGCTCTAAACACATCAGTTATCTGCTTCATAGAAGGCTGACTCCGATCTGAACATTCTTTCGATACCTTGAATGCAATGCCAGGTTTCTTTGCATACTCGGCACCTAAACCAGATAATTAGTTACTGCCTCAATTCTGAAGTTTACTGAAGGTTACCGATGCCCATATATGCGTCAAACAGGGCCTTTGTAGCGTTGGTTTGACCAAGGCCGAATGCAAGCAACGACAAAGGAATATTGCTGGACACATGCGGAATCTGGAATTAGCCATAGACATATAATTAGCAAGGTACTATGATCTAGCAGACCCCCACCTCCACAGAATTGATGTCAGTCCCAAGTTCCAGGGTGGATATTAGGTTAGTTGTTGTGAACGAGGAAACCCTATCAGTGGGGGCCTTGAAGATAGATACTTGCGTGCCCTTAATACGTAACCAATGTTGGCCAGAGTCGATAACAGGGTTGCGCGACTCGAGATCGAAGGATTCAACGAGCATCCAGGCTTCCACAGGAAGAACAACGTCGTTGCCGTCTTCCGCAGTACCAGATCGAACTTCTTCTTTGGTAAGCTTGTTTCCTACGGATGAAAACATACTTAGGTGTGGTTTGTGTTCAAAGTTATAAGTGTATGTCACATCGATCACAACGCGCCTTTCGACGCTAATTCGGAGTTAAGTTATTCATGAATGTACAATAATGCACTGTCCGAGGATTGGTATATGATTATAGGCTTTGATCAAACGCAAAATATTGCATTACGACCACACAAGTACTATTAAATATGCCAGTGAATTAAGGGTTACAATGGATGAATTGTCAAATTGCCAGTACTGAGGTTGCAGGATAGAGAGGTTCAAATATTTAGAAGGGTAATGGCCTCTGGTTTCTTTCAGGATCCCCTGTAACAAACAACTCAACGTACATCCTAAGAAAGGCCAAATGCAAGGACTCACGCATTTTGTGGACCCGAACAGTTGAACCAATGTCGTTTACGTGGCTCATGTCCTGAGGCGTGATCAATATGTATTGCTTGTCGGAAGCGCTGGCGGATGCGATCTATAGCGTCGAGTGGGTGATTCGGACAATGTCGAATGAAGTTAATGGGGTTGATAAATACCATCATTTTCATTGAAATTCTACGATTAACGGAATCCATGAAGACATCAAATTCATCTGAGTTAAGTATTCAATTATACAATATCCAGCACAACGCTGAGACGCCTACCGAGACACCGAATAGGACACTGGATTGATTCCCACAAGGCGAGGAGGAGACAAATAGTCGAATAACTCTTCTCACCGCCCGACAGCGACTTCGGGTCCTTGTCCTTAGATTGCGTGGAAGCCTGGTCATCGGTCTGGACCTAGAATTGCATTATTCGAATATGATACGATTGACTCAGTCTCGACCATTTACTTTCAGGTTTAAAGTGCCGGCATTATGGTCAAAGATGACTTTCCCATAGTAACCACGCGTCCAAAGATGATGCTGGAACTGGTACTTGCATCGCAGGGCGATGTGTTGTCTGAATGTGACCCATTTACCCATACGCAAGGCGAGAGAGGTCTTCAAAGCCTGTTCCATAGCATCCTTAGTATGAGATACCGATATACTTGTCGATAAATAACAAACCTTGTTCAATTTGCTAACCTCCTTCAATTGAGCCTGATGCGTCTCTAAAGCAAGTTTAGCATTGTCTCGTTCGACCGCAATTTCCTCTGGGGACGCTCCTTGTCTGGTATATCAAGTTAGTCGCTGGAGTGTACTCTGACGCTCAAAATGACACACTGGCGTTCGTGTTGTATAAGAGCCTTCTGCACAGACTCTATCTGCCTCTGAACGACCTCTGGCTTTCGGGGGTTCTCTACTTGAGGGCCGATCAGCTCTGCCTTGCCGCTCCACTCCTAGGCGAGACTCGAATTAACTACCATGTGTTGCCAAAGAGAAAATCATGCAAACCTGGAACTCTGTCTGGAGAAGTTCAGCTAACTGATCGAGGTCATCCACAAGTTTTCTCTCGTCGACCAACTTTTGAGCCCAATGTTCTTTGTCCCTGGCGGCCTTGATTCGCTCTTCAAGAGCAGTGCCAATTTTTTTCTAGAAGGCGCGTCAGCGTACATAATCTGACAGGGGGAAAAAACGTGCTTTGATTTCTTGCACCCTGGCTTCCCAATTAGCAAACTGTTGATCCAGGTCGTCGCGCCTTTTTATAAGCGGCGCGTTGGTATTATCCAACGCGAGTCTTCGGGCACACACATTCTCAAATTGCTCGGTGATCGATCTCTTCTCCTCGATACATTTCTGAGGTTATGGCAGTCAGGTACGGAAGTTCTTACAGCAGGCCTCACCTACCGCTTTCAATTCTTCCAGGTAGTCAATGTTCACTGGGGCTTCAATGATGGCGTCTTGCTGAAGCTTTACGATTTTGGGGACCAATTGGTCGACTTGAGCCCTAAGAGCCCTTTCCCGATCCTGCGGATGTTTATATATGATACGAGAAACGTCAACGTGGGCGACGTACCTTGACTGTCTTGCATTGACGTTCCGCCTCCGAAAATTGCTGCCGGAGAGAGGTTTGCAAAGACATCGACGTTGGAAGACGCTCTTCAGCCTCCCTCTTTATATCCTCCCAGCGTCTTGGAAAGAGTGAAGATTCGGGTCAAAGACTATCCAAATAGTTCAGAATACTACCCACTTAATATCAGCACTACGATCAGTACTCGTGAACATGTGATGCCGCGGGTCCTGGTTAGAAAGATGTGCCATAGGCATTGACGTAGCACCGCCCTCACTAATTTTTCATTAGGTTTGCAACCCAGACAGCAGCAAAACTGGACGCACGGATATCTTCGTGCAACGTAGCACTCAGCAGTCCAGGCTAGACCGCCCCCGCCAAGTCGCAATAATAATTGGTCTCCAGCGGAACGTGTGTCGGCAAGCACAACCTTCTCGATAGAACGCTGATTGATAAGAATGCGTTTGACAAACTCGTCTTTGATCTAAAACAATGGAATTAGAAACGGAGGACACGGCCACTTTATAGTCCGCACTCACATCCAACGCTCGCAAAACCGTCAGGACGCCTTCGGGTGGTTCTCCTACACCAACAGCCGGTGAACTCCAAAAATCAACGGACAGCTGAAAACTCACCCCGACTGTAATCGAAAAGATCCACATCAGAAACGATTATTTGAGTAAACGTACTGGAGAGCTAAATTAGACAAAAATCGTGAATCCGTATAACATACGAACTTCCTATGGTGGTCCAGCATCTGCCTGAGCTTATATCGATCTCTGTTGTCCGTGACAGCAAAAGAGCTCATCAGCTGTCCTAGTTGGATCCTCATCACCATAGCCCATCTGTGATCTTTGACGGTGACGAAACGTCCAAAGGGTCCGACAGGTACTTCTCCGTACCACTTCTCTTTCTGAATGAGAAGAAGAAGCGCTTCAAGGTTATTACCAAATAATTTAATCTCATTCCCGCCTTCATGCTTGCATTGTTCAATATTCGCGGAGGCCGCCTCAATGTCTTGCCGTGCACGAGCTATGTCAGTGTCCGCTTGCTTGCCTTGTTCGCGTAATTGGTGCAGCCGCCTCTGCTGAGATGCTGGTTCGTCTGCTATCCTGGTAAGCTCTTCCTTCGCGGCGTCACATTGCGTTTGAGCGGCCTGCAGTCGCTGCTGCGCTGCCTCACGCTCCGCCTGTACGTTCCCTTGTGACTCTGCCTTTGCTCTAATCTCCTTCTCGTAACCGGAAATTTCGTGAGTGAGTGTCTTCACCGTAAGATTCATATCCCTCTCGCCCGCCTAGGGTGATAATATAATCTATATAAAACTCGCTACGAATGAATCCCATTCGCGTACCTTACACTCACGGATCTCTTCCTTGTTGTGATTAATCTCTTGTTTCACAGCATCCAACTCCTGCTTGATAGAATCGACGCTGGGAACAGCGTCCCTCTCGTCCTCAAGAATCACCACTTTTTCTGCGGTGGCCTGGAAGGCAGCCTGAAGAGCAAAATCAGCACATATAGAACAATTCAGATATGCACATACCTCAGCATCCATTATGCTCTGTTCAATTTTAGGTAAGCGCCTTCGTGCTCTCGCAGCTTCTTCGAGCTTCTTTGTCATTTCCTGAAAAGCTGGAGTAAGTGTTCGGGCTGATTTTATTATCCGTATTCCAACGTACACCCTCTTTGGTTTTCACGTGAGCCCAAGCAAGTTCACGCTTGTACGATGCTAGCTGAGCCTGCTTCTCGCGTGCCTTGGTTGCATCCTTGTTCCGTGCATCCGCCTCCTGGAAAGCTTTCTCAAGGTCTGGAATTTCCTCTCGCTTCAACTGAAGAGTCCGCGTCGTTTTTCCAATGTTCTCAAGACACGTCTCGTATTCCTCGCTGAGCTGCGTGAGCTGCGTGCCTTTGAGAAAGAACTGTGGGGGCATCAGCGAAGGGGGATACACACCACCGAATTATGGTTTGCACCTCGTATTTGTCGGTTGGATGAGAAGCGCTCAGGAACTGTCTGGAAGAGTCTACATAGGAGATCAATAGCGTAAACTATAGAACGGCAAGATGGAACTAGCCCTGAGTCAATATGTTCATGGGGTTGTCGACTTGTATGTTCATATGGTCACAAATGCCAGACAGCTCGTCTCGTTTTGTTGATACAAGTTTGCCATCTGCGCTCTTTATTCTATAGGACGAAGAACCCTCTTTAGTGAACTTCCGCGTAATGATGATACTGTCGCCATAAATGTGGGGCTTGAAAGCCTCTTCGCCTTGGTTCTTGATGGTTATAGACACTTCAGATTGGCTATACAAAATTCTTTCTAAGCAGAGGATTGAAAGCGGTACTGATATAACAAACCTCTGTCCTTCACGAATGAATGATTTGAGACCGTTCCCTCTGCCAGTGGAAATTGCCTTACCGCCCAGAGCGATCGTCAACGCGGAGAGAACAGCACTTTTGCCACCTACATCGATGACTCAATAATTCTTTTAATTGAAAGACGATGAAGCCACGACGTACTTCCGTTATGACCTGCGAGCGCCGTCAGGAGACTGAATGGTGTCAACAGGTAATAGTTTGTGTATACACACCAATGATAAAGTTGATTTGAGGGCCAAACTTGAAAGAAAGACGAGGGTGGCACATGAATTGGTGCATCTCAACCGATTCGATAATCCCCATTTGTGCGATGCCCTACGCCAGGAGTGTAAATATTGAAGAATTTGTGACAAAGTGTTTGCCCACCCTCGGCTTATCTTGGTACTTGCTCATCTCGTGCGCAAGTATAGGGAAGTTTTGAGCCTCAAATTCCTCGTCGTCTTGGTCGGCGGTTATCCGAGAGATGTTTGTATTGAGGCGGGCATCTAGTTCAGCCTCCTCTTCATCCTCTTCTTCCTCAACGACGGCTTTCTTCTTTGATTTCCGTTTCGCGTCTTTGACGTGTTGGAGGGGAGACGCGTCTTCTTCGTTTCCTCCTCCTACCCGGGCTCGCTTTGCAGGGGTAGAGCTGTGTTGGTAAGACTCGATATCAGAGCTGTCGCCGTTATCTGCCGCACGACGCTTAACCATAGTTGTTAGTTATATTGGCAAGGTGTGAAGTTGAATGGGTAGAACGCGTCAATAAAGCCAAACATGAACAATGCTCCCTCTCTAACTCCTCTAAAATGTTTTTGAGCCATAAGTTGTACTGTATATATATATATATACAACTAGTCATCTAAATAGTACCTCGTCTCAGTACGTTAGGCAGAAGCCTGCATCACTGTTGAACCATTTCGATTCATAGGCATTATCACTAAGTATACATTTTCACCTCTCTGATGATATAAACCTTTTTCTATCGATGTAAGTATCTCACTCGTGTATATCAGCATTGGAGATCGAATGGGCGCGGGATTCAAGGACATTTTTTGTTGTCACCGTTACTTGTTCGTTCTAAGACGGCTCAGATACGCATACATCAAGCTATGAGCCAACGGAATCGTACCGTAGGCACCCCTTGAGCATGAGTCGGTGCACCTAGATGGCTCAGGTATAGATCGCCCGCGAATTCAACTTCGCAAGGACGGCACTCATCAAGACTTTATGCCGTCAGCAATGCGTCGGGTAATTGGTACTGGGTTTTCACTCACGTTTGCTGGTGGCGACTTGGAATGGAATCCAAAATAATGACTCGTTACTGAACACAAGGACGAAAAGATATACCACTTGGAGGACGCTGTAGTTTGGTTGTGAATGGGATCAAGAATGTACGACTACAAGCCTTACCCGCTTAACAGTCCGGGATCGAGAAGAATAGTGATAAGTACTTCTAATACAGATGCACCACTAAGACAGAGTTAGTGCTCCGCAGATGATCACAGCCAACAGCGACCGACTCAAGGATCGCTTCATGCCGTCTCTCATTGAAGAGACACAACGCGATTACAATAGCATTATTGCCTATAATGGCACAAACTTGCGAAAAGTCAACACCACTGAACATTTACCGACGAGTGTCACTGACCTTGCTGTATTATGATCGGCATCTGAGGCAACATCGTGAAATACATTGGTTGAAATCAAATCAAGACATTACACCAACCTCATTACCTTCCATGGTCGCCACAATATCCATGTTGAGCCGACTGTAATTTAAAGACAGGTGAGTGACATTAACCAACTGTAGCAATACCTGCAACAGACACTATCATGTGGGCGAAGACCACTAGCGATGCCGTCCGACTTTAATATTAACACAGCCGTCCAGGTGTGAATTAATGTACAGACCGAGTGAAACAGCTTTAGAAGCATGTATTCTTAACAAGTGGCTTTACTGATAACCTATCGCGCTTACTATACTGGACCACACTAGCGAGTGCCTGGTTTTGAATAGATGTCAGAGAGGGACAGACGAACAATGTTGAGGACTCACTATTAATCCCGTGAGACCTTTGCTTTTATGACTCACTAGGGGACCGGGAAGGGGGGGGCTGGGTTGGTTTAGGGGTTAGGAACGGTGCAAGACTGACACACACAAGTCCAGATTTGAGGCACAAAATATCTGAGAGGAAGTAAGACGTAGAATGATGTTTTCGATGAGATACACTTGCGCTTCTGCTATGAAACTACCAGTACTCTGCCAGTGGACGGTTACAAAGTTACTGACTTCAAACTAGGCCTGAGATATGTTCTTGCACTTACCGCCAAGAGCCAAGTGATCTTGTAGAGTAATACAGAATACTCAGACAGCAATAAGATGCGATGGTTGTAAACCTACTGGAATGGGCCTGTGGGTACTCCATCAGTGTGGGATAATCATTCGAACAGAAAAGAGAAAAGGCATGAACCAATGTAGGGCATGAAGCGCGGAGGGCTGAAAGAAGTTTTTGACCAAGTACCAATAAACCGCCCAGACAATGAAGAGAACTTGCAAGCAATCAATAATCCTGTATACGAAACATGCATGATATTGATCTTGTAATGACAACTGTGGTATAATGTTCGAACCAAAGAAGGCCGATGCCCAGCTTCATTAAAAGCGGGTCATCGGATGACCGATGGATAAAGTAGGTATAAGTCTGTAGGAAGGTGAAGCCGAATAGCCTATGGAAATAACACATATGAAGAGGCATACTAACGGTAAGTTGGAAACGACTTACGCAGCTGAGAGAAAAGAGCCGAGGGTTTCCGCGCCATGAGTCGTGTTCAAAGACCTCAAGGTAACACCGTCCATCGCAAATGAAGAGAGCGACAAAGGATAGACTTGTCGTCAAGTTGCACCGTTGAACCGAGGGCGTCGGCACCGCCGTGACAATACAGTATAGTACATATCTGATCCGATCCGCCTTACCGTAGGGAATAATATATTCAACTTACAACCCAATACTTAGAGTTGGCAATTGAATCTGACAGATAATTACATAATCTGAAGTAGCCTTCAGATCAATTGCAATCATACGACTATAGTCATGAATTCCAAGGTATCGAAGTAGTAATAGACAGCGGGAAAAAAATTGAGATAGCTCACCAATGCTAGCAGCATCGGAGTCATGCAAAGAGAAAACAGTGGTGCATACGGACGGAGGCGCAATGGCGCAACGAGAACGAGGACGAGAGATGCGTAAATATATTCTTAAGAAATGAGCGAATTGCAATAAAGGTGGAACTAGAAATGGGGAATGTGGTAAGTGGCGAGGGGTATGAGGGGTATGCCGGAGTGAAAGAGTGGACGGGACACGGTGATCCGGGTTATAATGGCCTAGTGCAAATGTGCAAGGGCCGTGGAAGAACGATGAGTAGTCAGTCCGTTGTCACCCGTCAAGCACTCTCAATCCAAGTCCAACTATTATTCATTCCGATGCGAAAGTCATTTGTGATCAGTGCGCTATGCGGGCAACATACGACCTCCGATGAGCTGCCGGCACTGAAGGGCTCATCAACTCATCAACGTTGCGTTTATTATTATTGGTATTCGTGTTCGTCGGTTCTGGCGCGGCTGTGACCCTAGTAGCCTTGGTGGAGGCAGCAGCTGTAGGAGTCAAAGTTGAACTGGTGAAGCCTTCATTAGCTGAACCACCGATGGCAACAGGCTGTGCCGCTGGTTTGTTGTGTGTGAAAACCCAAGCGACGCCAATACCACCACCAATGGCAATCAAAAAGAGTATACCGACAATCCAGACCCATGTCGACAGACGGGTAGAGCCACTTTCCGTCTTCCTAAGCCACGCACTAGAGGAGACAAGCATGAACAGAATAGAACAGACATGTAGACTAAGCTGCCCACCTTTTCTTAGACCCAGACTTTGCTTCCTCCTTGGCCACCATAGAGAACCGCCTCCAAAAGTCGTCTCCCTTGCCGCCAATGCCTCTAGGAAGAAGAGTCTCTTCCGAATTCCCGCGCAGGATCTCGCCTTTTTCCTTGAATTTAACTGATTGGCTGTCTTTACGGGGGCGGGCGAAAACGGGCATAATGGGACTCTGAGGTGGAGGTAGTGGTTGTGGCGTGCGTGTGGTGGCGCCTGGACCACCAGACACCACACCAGTGTAATACGGATTGCCTTGGCCATGGGGAGCCGTCTGGGCCATACCAGGCGTGGGACCTTGCATGAATGCTACCTGTGGTGGGCGTGAATGGGCCGGGGCCGCGACTGGTCGACCACCGCTTTGAAGTGCTGCTGGAGGCTCCCGGTGTTGCTGGGGTATAGAGTGTGGAATGGGGCCCACAGGTGCTGGCTCCAAGTGCCGTACCATTTGCCCACCATTGCCACGAGCATGTACTACAGGCTGCGGCTGTTTGATGATACGGAGGCTATCCGGGTGCTGCTGAAGCTGGCGCTGTTCCCGAGAAAAAGCAAAGACATCGCGTTCGTACGAAGGAGGTGGGGACTTGGATAAAGTAGCCCCCGTTGCAGCTGCATACAGAGCACGGTGCTTGTCCGAAGGCTGTTCGGGAGGAGATGTGACTTGTTTGTTTTTCGGCAGGTGCTCGTCATCGGAAGAGTCGTCAAAATCAGATCCAGCGTCCATGAGGCCTCGACCAATGTCACCCACTCCCGAGACCCGGGTATCAGGGCCATGTCCCGTGAAGTAGGAGTCAAAGCTGACGGAGTGTCAGACGAGGATCGAAGATTGAAACTGCCGTGGACTTACGCAGTGTACGAACTATCCCTGGCGCCGCCCGTAGCGGTTGCATCCACTTTCTGTTTTCTCGGGCGTGGAACAGGTTGAGACTGGTGTGAAAAAACGGAATCTGGCTCGTCAGTGGCGAATGGAGGTTTGCCTGCAAGGGGTGCCATCGCGATTAGTGTATGTTGCCCGGCGTAGTTCGGGCTGTGGTGTCAGAAAAGATAGGAAGTGACTGGGAGAATGACGAGATAGATGACTGCGAGACCAAATGATACAGCAAATATTCGCAGTCCGCAGGAGAGAGAAAAGAACGAGGAGAGACAGACGAGAGAGAATTTGAAAGCAACTTGCGTCGGAGTTTTAACTCCACTAGTTGCAAGGTTCCCTTTCAGACTAACTCAGTACATATGTGACACAAACTGTCATGTATTACACGTGCACTGCCATTTGTACAACGAACGTAATGTTTATACGGTTACTATAATAATTGTCCTGGTAGTCATAACTACTCCGTAACTCAACGAAGAAAAGCCTTAGGCGGAGGTACCTTACACAGTAAGTCCTGAGACACCTACTTAACTCAAAATGTCTAGTTTCCTAAATTAGAAAAATACATCTGTAACGCAATGTTGACTGCTGTTCCGGAAGCTGGAAATTTGAATACTTGATTTTTTTGGACAGCTGTATATGTGAAACAAACAGCAGAATTGCTTTCAGCTGAGGTTGGTTGTAGGAAATTTTTACAGTATTGATGACGCCTTCAGCCAACCTGTTAGCAAAATGCTCAGATTGGCCAACTCTGCCAGTGGCAAAAAAGCTTAGTGGCTTCAATTAACTTACTTTACAAGTAGGGAACATGCCGCCAGATTACTTTCATTATAGATTGCCGCAGTTAGTAAGAAATCACAGTAATCGAGGGGGAAAAGCTGGTATGAGGCCGAAAGGGGGCTGAGGAGTCAACATATTCAGAACTGCCGCTGGAAAGGTGTCTGCTTTGGAAACGGCGAATAAGTTTGACTACTTGGGGTTGATATCGACAAGTTTTACCGGGATGCGCAACAAGATACGATTGAGTATTAACGCACCAAGAATTAGATAGACCGTACCTTGAATGAGTGACGACTGCGCCTTCCCCGAGGCTCCGGAGCTAGATCTGTCGGCGCTGTCAAATTTCTATCCAAATGTGGTCATAGCGGCAATACCAGCCATCAGCGGTAGATTCAGAATCGTTGTAATCGTCACTGTGGAAGTCTGGGAGGGTATTGTGAAGCATCATCTGTGTGGTATCAGCAAGCTGATGCATAACCTCGCAGCCTGGGGGAAGTACATCTAAACAGCGACCGATTGGCGCGAAGCCGTCCTGGGCTCGTGGATCGGGCGAGAGGCAATGTGCTTGGACCGTGTAATAAATAGTGATCGAGTTAGCATGTAAAAGTTGCTTGATTTACATAAGCCCTCTTCCTCTTTGGGACTATATTTCCGTCACGTGTCTGTGTAATGACATAACCAGATCTACCAAACGGGAAATAATCCGTATTATACCACACAGTACTCGCCAAATTTCAAGACTAGTGTTCTGTTTAGGTAGATTAAATCCCACAAGAGGCGTAGGTACCTACACTGTGCTACACAACTGCGGCTAGAACTCCCTTGATCAGAGTCGGAGCACTAAGTACTTACAAAGGTAATGGAAGTCTGACCAAGGATTAAGTCGGCGCAAAATCGTTTTCGACGATTCAAAAACAATCTGCTAAAACATTGACGACGTCGCGAGATATCCTGGCCCTCCATTTCCACATCGTCCGTCACCAGGTTTCGCATAATTATCTCCGAGTCTGGTTTACTGGCTCCTCCGAGTCCCAGAGCGTGTCTATGGCATTGTTATTCGAATGATAATGTCCTGATATTTGCTAGCCAGTTGCAGCCCCTATGATATGTACCCCCGAGCATGTGAAATGTGTCTATAATTAAAGCCGTTGGAGCAGCATGAAAGACGCTCCCAGAAGACATTATTGCATACTCAACGTCCTCCAATCTAAGTTCATGCTTCATCAGGAGATTGACTCGCATAGTTCGGGTCTGCGATGATATACTTGTGGAGCACACTCCGAAGTGTGTATCAAAGTTACTATGCCATCATCTATCTAATCTGAGTCGTAAGTTGATCAGTTGATCGTTGCAGCCTCGAGAATAGCTTATAGAAACTCAACAATGATCTGCTATGATATACTTGTAGAAAGCGCATTAGGTTCCCATGCCATTGGCTATTTATTCGCGGTCATTTCACTCGATGAAAGCTCACCTACCTATGTTTGGACAATGATGCCAGAGTTGTAGAGCTTACCAGCAACTTCGTGATGTTTGCCGCCGCAGGCCTCAGGCACGTTGTATAGATATGACCATTATACACGTTCCCGAGGTTGTGATGCAGACAAAAATTGTCTGTCTCGCCTAGACCATTGTGCAGAGCAGGCTTTACACCAAAATTCGTTCATCGAAATAACGTTCGTGACATAACTCGTTCAATGGCGCACTGGAAGGGATGAAACATTGTATGCTCTTCTAGGGCATCCCCTTGTTAATGCATGCGAATTTATTCTCTTCTTGACATACCGCTTTCCGAACATCAAAAAATCAAACCCCCTCTTTATAGACCACTGCAAGTAGCAGTTGATAGCAACAACAACAGTTTTATGAGCGAACCGGAAGGGAACAAGAAAGAAGCAGATGTACCCACCTGGAGAACATTATCACTCTGATCTCAAAACATCGCCAGGCATGCTTAGTGCAATCTAAGTACGAGTTTTTTTTCATGATATTACGGAGAAGTAATATGACGATCAGCTGTGGTTAGTACCACAACCGGCCGTAGAACTTGAGATAAGGTTGGGGTGTTATGATATGAGGCCTCGATAGAGGCAATAGCACACGACGCTGGACATGGCAGTGGCCTGTCCTAGAAAGCCAGATTATGGAGAACGGCAGAGCGGCCTTTATGATTGATCACCAATGCACCGTCGTCATGTCCTCGTTAGATGACCTTCAATTAGCAGATAGATGGTGAAACGATGATGTAGGATGGCGCTGCGACCGTCTGTTCGCGAGACGAGCTCAACACCGACCGGAGGGTTTGTCATATGTAGGCGACCTCAACTTGAAGCGGTACGTGTCTCCTGTCCTGATGCAAGTGACATGTGTCACTTGTATCAGCTGTCGCTAGTAGGTGCTTCCAGAGATCCTTGAAAGTCCGAGTCGGCCTAAGTACGTACCCACTGAAGATCCCCACTGGCCGAGAAGCTGCCAGATTACGTCCAACATATTCTGGTGTCTGGATACGAATGAAGCTGACCCTTGAGGTTGCTTGATGGCGTAAATTGCAAATGTAATTTCAAGCTGAGCGCTGAGCTTTTACAATGGTGCCTTGCCTACGGAATATACCAATCGAAGATTTGGCAGCGACATCGAACGAACATGAGGCGACATGCTGCTCAACCGCGCGGATGAGGACGAAACGTCGAAAAGTGGTTGATCCTCGGGCTCCTAAGCTGATCAGGAATGTTTTGTAGTGTCAGCCGTGATATAGGATGTGCTATGAAGTCCTGACTGACTCAGAGCAACGGAGAGATGATCAGCGATGTACATTGCCTCCGGCGATCAGCGTCTGCCACTCGATGAGGACTTCGATCACTGCAGAGACCTTACCTACCAGTACCAAGGACGTCATGCTAGCAAATGATTTTTCCTCGTGTCCACCCTATGTCCACCTAATCTGCAGGGATCATTCAAAAATTTACATAAGGATAGTATCGTGCATGGCAAACCCTTTTCTTTCCATTTCTAAGCCAGGATACTAGCTTCCATCGGCATCGAGAGCTTGCATACGCATGTGGCGTTCTGTGGCGTCCTGTCGGCATTAGTTTAGCATGTGGGGGGTTGTCGGCTGTAAATTTATTGGCGCACGAGATGCAAGTGAGATGAGGTTGGCGAATCATGGATGAGCGCTGAGAGCGCTGTTGATCACAATCTCAATAGAAGCTTCTCATGATTATGGACCCACACTCCCTTTTACTCCCCCAACCTCTACATGCATGGTAAACCCAGCAAACTCTAGAAAATTGACGGGACATGTGAGCACTCGCCTATGGCCGTACTTTCCGCACTGAAGCCTTATCACTCAACCAGGCTCCCCCCAGCAGCTTCGCCATGCGTATCGACCCACCCTCCGCTCCAACAAGTCCGACGACGACGACCTTCAGGTTCGTTTTTGGTCCCGATTATGATGCTAACCAGCTTTGTTTCGTTTCTTAAACTCGTGTTCTCCTGACAGGTCACGCACTTTATCATCGCCCGCTCATACAAAGACGCCCGATGGAAACCCAACGACCACTGGTAAGTCGTTATTCTTGGAGGGTGTACTGCGTTATAACAGGTATCTTCTTCAGATGACCGTCAGGATACCAGCGATACGCCCTTCCCGAATTCTTCTTTTCATGATTCCCGTGATTCAAAGACCAACTTGAATGAGGCTTCTCGTGCACGTCGGAGCAGCACTACTACATCCACTGTTCACTTTTCTATTCCCAAAACATTCAGCATGTCTTCTCCGCTAGGTTTCTTTTCTCGTCGGCGAAAATCGATCCAACATCCGCCATCACGCCCGCCAGACGACACTCTTGGAGAAGTTATTGAGATCGGCCCCGATCCGGGGCGCTTGGAGGATGGGGACGCGAGCGTGATCCATGAGGATGAGGAGCGTGAGCGGCTAAGGGATGCAGCTGCACAGGCACTGGGACTTGGTTTGGGAAGGGACAGCTCGGGCACTCCAGAGCCTACTCTTGAGGATATGGAAGTTGGACAAACCACCCCTGTCGTAGGCCGATCCACGAATCCATATGTCCTCGACCCCATCCCTCGTATTCCACCACTTACAGGTCTAACAGCCTCTCCGCCTTCTCTTGTATCTTTGCCTAACTCACATTCTCAACTGGCTCCCTCAATCATGACCACCAGCTCCGATGCTGTCCCACCATATCCAAGTACGCTTTCGGCGCTCAAGCCCTATATACAGACGAGCTCTTCCCTTTTCAAGTATCATCCAGGGTCCACTTTTCTTGCACTAACCCTCAGTCGTCGTGCAAAACAGTGGAAACTACATTATGTCGTACTCACTTCGCCACCGCCTGCCAAATCTCCCACGCATGACTTTGCGGACTTTGCACAACGTCCAAATCCAGAGATGTCCCAGCTACGCGCAGAAATGCTGCAGATTTCGAATGGAGAATTCATGCCGCTTCCTAGTACGCGTCACTCCCATCTACATCTCTTCAAAAGTGCTTCACCTGCGCCTGAAGAGTTGGAGATAGACCGGCTTGAGATCAACGAAGACAGTGTTGTCTATGTGACGGAAGTCGAAGTTGCAGGGAAGCGTGATGTTGTCAAAGTGGGCGGGCGTGATGCACGTAGAAACCCCGTCGGAAGTGGAGGAGCCAGCTTTAAGTCCACCGGTTCAAGTTGGCATGGAAGCATGAAGGCAGACAACGAGGCGAATATGGAAGAGATGGGACGTACAATGTGGTGGCTCAAAATGACTGATGGTCCAGAGATGCAGGAATGGATGGGGCACATCAGAACTGCCGTATTTATGCAGAGGTCAGTCACAGATTCCGTTTGATGTCCCACTTAGCACTTTCCTGTTCTACCTCCGCTTGGTCTCTTCCTGCCCCCTCCCTTTAGATATTTCTTCACCGCTGATGGCGACGCTGACAGTTGGGTGCTGCCACTAGGGCGGAACGTGCGGGAATGTTTCAACAGCATGCACCTAGCACCGTACCGAGCATGAGGGCTGACCTTGATGTGCTTCTGTCGTTGCGCTCGCAGGCTCTCCTCCCAAACATTGCTTCATCTTCCGGAACTGCCACGCCGCCCTACCCAGGATATACCGCGCCATCAATGGATACCATATCACAAGCGAACTCGACACATCCTAGCCAAGCACCGTCGTCACGGCTTTCGACGCAGAAGCCACCTTTGTCATACAACCACACGTCTTTCACAAATGCGGCTGGTCCAATCCCTTCGCCGACGCCAAATCCCCGATATGCAGAACACGTGGGGGCAGCCCCATCCCATGCATCCCCATCCTCTATCCGCGCCAGAACCTATCCGCCGCCGTCTGCCTTGAGCCACGGCCTCCCGTCCCTGAAAAGTCTCTTCAGCCCCAGCTCAAGTCAGAGTAGCGCTGGCTTTGGTCATGTAAATGGCAATTATGGCATACCATCTAGTAAAGGTGCTTCATCCAGTAGGCAGGGCTCACGGCCTTCATCACCCCAGCTTGACAATGAGAAAGACATTGATCCCATTTCGGATGAGGTTGTTTCCCTCGGAAATCGTGCGACCGCACTTCTCAATCTTTTCCGCTCTACTAGTCGTGCGTCGAATAGCCATAATCAATACACTGGTATGGGGAATAATTCGACAATGACGACGATGCCTGCCTCTACAACACGATCGCATGGGATCGGCACACCCATATCTCCTGTGGGTTACGCCGAAGAGACATTGCGTGGTAAGCCTTCTGGTGTTGATGCGCGTCCGACAGCATACTCGGTGGACTGGAGTACGATGAATGACGGATCCACCCCGGGCAGCCTGAGCAAGCAGACCTCATCCGGAGCTCCCTCCCTTCCGCCGCCACCAAGACATCCTCGACGACCAATGGCAAATGGCATCATCCCAGGGAAGACTATGGATACGACGAGTCATCAAATGAAACGCCGGGTTAACGGAACAGCACATGGCGATAGAGAGGGCTCAGGACCGGAACGACGGCCTTCCTCCTCACATGATCGACACACACCCTCGCCGTCGATTCTCTCGCCCCCAACATCAGCGCCTTCGATACCAGGCAGTAGTAGCTTCCGTGGTGGTCGTCCACCTAGTGCAAATTCAACGTCATCGTATGTGTCTGCTGAGGGTGATCGCTCGTCCGAAGTCGAGCGTGGAAACTCGATGCGTCGCTCTCGCACAGTGCCCAAGATGCTCGCGCCCCCCGCCGGTCCACCTCCTAGTGCTCCATCTCTACGTGCGCGCTCTCCGAGCGGACCCCCATCACCGATCTTAGAGCAGGATGTTATGCAGCGCAATGGCAGCGGTCGACTTGAGCCCTCAAGCGGCCCGACATCGACATGGGGATCACAGCACCCGTACTCGAATCGCGTCTCTGGTAGTTCGGCACTAAGCGTCAAAACGACCAGTACCGGACACAGTTTCTTCGGGTCCAAAGCTCCGCCGCCCCCACGACCTCCGCCCAACTTCTCCCCGCCACCGGCACCAACGGAAATGCAGGATGCCGCGGTAGCCACGAGCGCCCATCGTGAATCTGTCCTATCTCGTTCACTTCGTCTCTCACTTGTTCCTCCGGCTGCGCCTCCAACTCAGTCGCTACCCCCGCGACCTGATGAGCCAGGTTACCGCCACCGTAGGTCACATAGCAGCGATGTGCACCCGACTGGTAGTCTATATCCTATTCCTGCTTCGTCCTCACCGCCTTCGTTCATTACACATCCACCTGCTCCACCTCCCAGTGGGCCCTTACCTCCAACCCCTGATAGTGACAGAGATCGCCCCTCATCCAGGAATTCTCGTCATACTTCCTTGACTCAGCGGCTTCGTATCATGAGCTCCCCTTCGCCCGCCTCGCTGACACAAAGCCTAGCGAAAGAAGCCATGGTTGATTCTCGTCGTCTTATTGGTGAACCGATTTTGTCACACTCTGACGGTTATCCGGCCATGTTCCTCAACATGAGTGACACGCCAATCACACCAGCAGTGTCTCAGCCCCCCCCATTCCTCCCCGTCCCTTCTCCTCTCCAGTCTGAGCAAGAAGATATCGAACCAACACCTCTCTCCCCACCCCCACGACGGAACTCCCGTAACTCTAAAGAAATCCGACCGCCTAACCATGAAAGAGACGATACCAAATCTTCCCCTCATCCCGGTGCAGGTTTGGGTCCTCGAGACTGTGTGTATACTTGAGCATCGTTGATTTATGTTCTGTCGCTTTCGCTTTCGCTTTCTGTACTATTTAGACGGGTAGCTTTGTACCAGGTGATTTTATGGAGTGTACTTTATAACACGAATTTATGGCAGTAACCGTACAAATACAAGAGGCTAATAATTTGACTATGCAAAGCTATTTTCTACATCTGCACTATCATCGCCCTTTTCAAGATTCGCGAACTGCAAATAGCACGTGTAAGGCATGGGTAACAACAGGATATGATGATAGCACTAACCGTTAGGAAAGCGGCTGGCCGATGAGCTTCGGCCCAGAACTGAAGAGGCGTGTCCAAAGTCATAGAGTAACCGATATTCGGCATCCACATCTGTGTAAGACCAATGCCATAGTTCCAAATTTTCCCTTCCGGGACGAGGGTCATGCCAAGGATACGATCCGACAGTAGTAGCTGAAGGGAAAAAAATGTCAGTCGCAAAAATCGCGGATAACTTATGATGCATCATGAATCACCTGCACTCGTTCAGACATCGTTGGATTGAAACCCTGCGGAATAGAACATGTAAATGGGAACATTCAACGAAAGGCAGGGAGCCTCACGGGTGGGTTGCTAGAATTGTCCATGTTCTTGCGGCCCCATTCAAATCCAGGCACAGTCAAGGAGTACGAAGACAACGAGACAGAACCAGGAGTGAAAGAGACTGTTAGACAGATGGACGATGGACCCCACTCAGGATGATCGGCCATCAGCTTCGCCTGGGTCGTCACATCGGTTGGGGAGAGATGAGGTAATTCAAGAGCCTGTGTTTTAATCCACCCCAAAGGCTCGAGGTCTTTTAGGAGGAAATCATCCTTCGGTAGCTGTGAGGGTAGCTCGACTGTGTTATTATTTCCTCGTTGAGGCATCCAGGCCACAGCCTGCGATAATTGTAAACAACTAGCGAACGAGTAAATGAGCATACGCTTTACCTTAATCTCCTTAACCTGCTTGTTGTCGGGCGGTGATGTACCGTATAAGAATGCAGCAACTTGAGTGCGCAAATCCGCGTTTATGACGAAAGCACGGAGTACATTCTTAGGAATGACGTAAGTAAAAGAACTGGCATCATCTTTAACATCATCATTCGAGACGTAGATGTGCTGTAGACGCAAAGGTAAGTGGGTCGCAGCAATTGCCCGAACACGCCAATCCGATTTGCTGCTGAATACTTGCTGTTCATAGTTGGTAGCTACGGGACTAGCATGAGTAATTTTCTCCGGATGGATATAATTTGAGACATACTGGTGACCGTCTGTAGTGTATCACCATGGATGTTCGTCGTTTGTCTTGAAGAAGAAAGTTAGGGAGGGCAAAGTGTTACAGGGAAATGTCTCACGTCTGCACCGCTGTTACTTGGCCTTGAGCTTCTGTACTCTTCTCAAGTTCAGCCATCTGTTGCCTTTGAACTGAAGGGGCAGCAATTTCTTGTCCGAGAATGATATCACGGATCTCGCTCGCGGTCAGCGACGCTATATTTACGCTATTTCGTTTTCCGAAGTCCTGGCAGATCATAAACGATTGATTGGGACCGGAAGTTATGATAGATACTTACCGCAAGAATGAGATCCTTCAAAGCCACCTCGACCTTGATCCATTCATCATCGCTGAGAGTCGGCCATACAAAGTGAGGTTCCGTGATCGTATTTTTATCTGGACGCAAAATCATCTTTGCCTTCTCGTTGTTGACATGGAGGCCACGCAGAAGTAGAATCAACCTAGAGAACGCTGTATAGCTAGAGATGGACTTGAGCCAATCGTCTATTGATGGTATAAGATCAGACATACGCAATGGCAAGTAAACTAACGACCTACCATAGAGACTGAACAAGACCATCTGTGGTTGAGTAGCTCGCTGTAAGCGAAGCAACGGTCAACGCCTGCAGTGCGACAACAAAAAGTACAACCGACTAAGATGAGGTCACCAAACTTTTCCATTTTCATGCATGCCTGGAAAGGTAACTGAAGCTCGCTACCTTTGATAACAATGTTCGGGAAATCAAGCAAGTGGACCTCCAAGGGATCTACAGGGAATATTGTGAGGGACTGGCTACGACGTTTTAACTAAAATGACGCACCCAGCATGCCCTTACGAGTGACGATCACTTGTTTCGGCTGTTCTTCGACGGGTAATGAGCGAACCAGTGCGGCTACTTCCTCTGCCGTTTTCCATTTGGCGAGTTGCCCAAGACGCTTCTGACCAGCCCACACACTTGTGTGAATGATCTTCAAGAACAACTGACCCGATCGAGGATTGAAGATAAAGATGGCGCCATCTGAACGGTGAGTCGTTATTAGGCTATTAAGTGAATAAAATAAAATAAAATACTGATCTACAGAGCAAATCACTGTTCAGAGACACGAGAATTACAAAAAGGTTGTAGTGACGTACTGGTTTGGTGGTCAAGTTCCCCTCAAACGTCTTGTGTCTGTAAATCAAGGTTAGAAGTGCCGTCGTTAAAAGAACCATCCATCTCGACCTACATCGTAACACGATACACGTTGGTGTCATCCACAAACCCTGAGTTAAAGATGAGTGTCGTGTTCAAGAACAAAAGAACTTTGGAATCATTAGGACATACAGATAATTTGATTGGAAAACAGCTCGGAATAGTTCTGAAGCAAGATGATCAGTTCCATGCCTGCATTTACATCTACAGCCGATACACACCTGACTATTGAGGTAAGGCTCCGTAGGCTCTGAGGAGTACAGCTGTAAACCTTTGCGGATGCGCTCGCGAAGGACGTGGCAAGCGGGGTTAGCTTTCATGATTTTTGCCATCGCTTGCTGGATCAATGGTTTCATGCCAGGGAACCAATTTCCGTAGGCCGACCACAGATTATAGGCTAAGTCCATTCCGATCATCACACCAGTCGGAGAAGGATATATACTCATAGAATCAGAAACCTATAACGATGTCAGTTAGCAACGAAACAGCCACAAGGACAAATCAGACTCACGTAGTCCAAGAATTTGGCACGGGTGTAACGCTCAATGTCATGTGAATCAAAGTCACCCCAGCGCAGTTGAACATCGATCCAATACTTATTGCTCGTAGTGCCGTCGAGGACATCTTTTGACTATGTACATAGACGTAAGTACAGCTATTGAGGTTTATACAACTGCCTTACTCACATCTGTGACTAGGGAAGGGCGTGCGATGTTCCACTGTATAATCATTAGTTGCAATGTGTGCCTGTATGTATACTATACTTACCTTGTATGCAGAGAACAGAAGTATGTCTGCGCAAGAGGAATTCATTTTGTAACTCTTACGCGGATGTATTGTCTCCTTTTGCACAGTCTCAATTTGGAGTGCTTCAAGTTCTTGATCAAAAACTTGACACTAAATGAGAGTGAGCGTGTGAAACAAAGACAACCATGCGAGTCGAAACTTACAAGGTCCATGACCACGCTAATATAGAAACCACATGAGTATATTTTCTCGAATACATAACGCCAGTACTGACCTCTCATGGACTGCACCAAAGGCGAAGTAAGATAATGCTGATAATAAGTATAGCGCTGAACTCACTTTTTTGCCATAAGTGTGCTCGGAATATCTGGATTAAACTGATCTTGAGAGTCGGAATCTTGCCGTGCCTAAAGGTACGTGAGTAAATGTACGGTACGCTAGTGGGGTACGAACATGAAAATGCCTGTCAAGTCGAGCTGGACCTGGAAGCCGACATAGACATTGGCTCGATTGATAGTTGGACTCCACCACAGAGTGAACCGACGATTAGGGATTTGGTTCAGACCAGAACGCTGGGCATTCGTCAATTTCTTGTAGCGCATAGATTCTTCGAATCCAGAAGCCTTTTCCCAGAAAAGACCTGGGGCATGCTTTTAGAGAGAGAATACGATAGAGCTATTGAAAAACATACCTTCCCATGTGGGGAAATATGTCCCCTTGAACAACGTATGCTCAAGAATACCTTCGACACCTCCCAGGGCTGCTATAACGTCCACACGATAGTTATTCAACTGCCAAAGTTTGCCATCATGCCGTTGTGAAGTCCACCAGAACGGGTTGCTGGAATAAATTTAAGCATAACAAAAAACGACGCAATAAAACACGTACTGCTTAAGCAGCTGGTATTGTTTCCAATCTGTTCGCACGCGCCATCCACGATCATAGGCCAAACTTTGAGAAGCCAGTCAACACCAATCAACACCAGGATCATCAACGACTCACGTGTGCCTATCTTTCTGGAATAGTGTGTTGATACGAGGAATACCACGATCCCAGCTATCTTCGAGATCCTCAAGGGTCAAACGCCTGTTCTGAGCATTGGCTTCTTTCCGCTTCATAGAGTATTCAGACCACACGCGAGCCGAGTCCAGAAACTCCGCCTCCCATGGCTGAAGATACCGATACAGATTCGGAATAAGCTGGTCTTCCTCGTGTGTCATACCAGCACGGAAGTGAGTCACTTCAGATACAATGTCAGACGGGTTACTGAAACTAACGGAGTCAATTGGACACACCTGTAACGTCGGTCTGTTTTGACCAACGTAGATCACTTTGTGGGATGAGGACGTGGCCCATAGACAACATTCCTAAGCCACCAAGTTCCTGACAATTCAAGATTAGCATTTAGATGCGATATTGTATTGAACAACGTCTCACCTTTGGTGTATAGAACACGACCGGCGGGAAACGCGAAGGCATCTTACTGTTGAGACCGATCTTCACACGAGTCTGTATCTTGTTTTCTGCCTTCACCAATGCATCCAGAAGTTCATTGGTGTGGACAACAGCCTCTCGATAATATGTCATCAAGCCAATGATTGCCGTATTCCATTTGTTCACAATTTTGGAGAACGTCGTGGACCCAGAGCTCATCAGCACTTGACGAATTCGGTTGTTGAACGCTTGGATACCTATACAAACATCATTGAGCAAGTTACAACACTGTTACATATCGACACTGACCATCATCAGATACCCGAAGGAAGGCCTGAGCCGTGCGCTCCTTGGTCTGTTCATTTGTCAGATTCCAAACTCCATCCTTCAGTGAAAATTGTTCCCCGCTCATCGTCCTGATCTTGGGCAATATGCGGACTTCGAAACCGCACATCGAGAACAAGAGCTGTGGGTTGTCCTTAGAGTACACGCTGACGAATGTGTCATCCCATTCAATAGTAGTGAGTGACCGCGGCAGGCTCTGCTTGACATTCCAGAATACCGCGCGTCCCAGATTAACATCGTGCTTTATTAGTCGCATGCGACAGTCCCGAGGCCAACAGCGCTTGTTATTGTAGCCAATCACGTTATTATTGGTCGGGTCTGGGTTAGCACTGAGATATCGCTGGATGAGATCTCTTGCATCGTCGGCTGTGAATCGGAACAGGATGTGGAGACGGTCAACATATCGTGAGTAGAGCCTGATGGGGTGACGTGTCTCTGTGGCAGAGTCACGGTACTGCAAGAAGTTATTCGGCATTTGCGGGGGTCCGGCCATCTCGCTTGCGCGTTTCAACCCCAAGATAAGTAGATCAAGGACAAGGCCATAGTATTGAAAGACAAAGGCGGAAAATTGAAGGCCACGAATCATTCCGAATGCGTTCGTGTGGGCCATGTCTGTGATAGATGCTTTGTCAATACTGGGCCGCTAATGCAATTTCCATCACTGACCTTTGTAAGTGAGCACTAATTAAAAGTGAATGTGAGGAAACAAAATACTGTTCAAAGACGCAAGATACACACCAGTGTTGTTCTTCGCTGTGATATAATCAGCCAAATTGTGATCCAAAATGAGACGAAGCAGCCGGTTGAGGAGAGTCAGATCGATTTTCTCGTAGACCTTGGACAACACGGTTTCCATGAGCACGTTGCATTCGCCGTCGCTGGTTTCCCAAATATCAGTCAAATTGTTAATCCCCTGACACCACTGCAAGCAAGTTGTAAGTCAGACGTGGTAAACGATGAGAGAGCAGGACAAAACCTTGTATACAAGGAGTGGCGGTGGTTCTGTATCCGCAGGCTTTATCCATGCAGGAAACAACCCACGTTTGTCGGCTCTATGAAATGATCTTAGGAAATAGGTGCGATCATTGGAATAGTGACATACTCGAAGAAGAGGAATTGATCAAGGTACTAAAAGATAACCGTTGAGGAAAAACAAGCCACAGAGAATAATCACACTCACCGCATCTGTAATCTTCTCCACTGGCTCAATGTCATAACACGGGATAAGTTTGTCATAAGTGTCAAAAAACTCGATGCCGCTTTCTTTAAAAGCGCGCTGGGTAAGAAGGAGACGTTTGATCCGAGAGAGACATTCGTGTGGGTTGTCATACGCTTGTTCAATGAGCGCGAGCTCTTCACGCTGTGATTGATTCAGGCGGCCCTTAACGCTATAAGCTTCCTTCAACTTCTCCAGCGCCAAAACAAGAAGTTTCGTGTCATGCTTATATGAAAGTGGGCTTGAAAGAAAAAATTAGTGCATAGACGTCGTATTCCACGGGTGAAAACATACGGAAATGGAATGGGTGCAAACTTGCGACTTTCAAGCCAATGCACTGTTGATGTGTAGATTGCGACAGCCTCCTCTGCACTAATATATGGCCCGTCTTTGAGGTAACCATGCTGCCGCTCCTGCTCGGCTTTGAGGTAAAGACCTGACCAAGTGGGATGAGCGAAGCGCCACCAAATACAATAGAATCCAACATACGAGTTAGACGTCCAAGATTCTTTTTTACTACGGCTTTGTCAACGGTGGCACCACGCCGAATACGCTCACGGTTGTAGTGAGCAACGCTAAACGAGAAAATAAGTCATGGTAGACGAAACAGGAGCTTGTAACGTACGAGCACCACCAATCTGCTTTGCTCTTGATGTAGCGCAGGATGATGTTCTCAATTGCAGTTGGCATACCGGGGACCTTCCACGGGACTGAGAACCATAGTCAAACACCTCGCTTGATTCACATAAATAAGACTTACTGTTAGCCTTCCAACATCGCCATGCTTCAGACAGATGTTGTAAGATCGTCTTGGCCTTGTTCTGTTTGATTGACTCCGGCATCATGTCCAAGATGTCATGCATGACTGCTGCGCGAAGCTCAAGATCGTAATGCGACTCAACCCGCTGCTTGGTCACGGTCTTGGCTATGCCTTTGCTATTGCGCCCTTCGAATTGACGTGCCAACAAGTTGCCTAACCATCGCTCGAGCAGCGGGACAATACCGCGCATGAAGAACAACCAGACTCTCCAACCGGGAGCCCAGAACCCACAACCGGGCCCCTTGCCAACGGGACCAGTGTTAAAGCGGTAGTAAATGAGATGCTTCAGATCCTTGCACATTCGAACTTGACGCATCAGCTTTGCAGAAAAAAAAAAAAATTTATAGTGAGATGAGCCATGTAAGCGAGAGTTTATCGTCATACCTTATACTTGTACCTATACATACCGGTCAATGCACCGATATGTGCGAATATGTATTGCAGTGCGTCTGCAAGCTGAAAAGCATCCACGTTTCCGAGACGAAACTGAACATGGGCATCCACAATAAGCTTGGTGAGTCGCAGAATTTCGCGGCACAAGTGGAAAGCATTTCCGAAGCGTGACTTTTTCCGCTCCTTGGTCGTGAGCGTCTTAACAGGCTTCAAGTTCATGTTATAATCCAGGTGCAGATAGTTCAAGTTCTGAAACAGATGTCAGAGCTTTCACCGGAAATTGAATAAAAAAGCCACGCTTACCTTGCGATGAATGAGTAGATTGAGCATGTTATAACCTTGCCTGCAGACCTGCAAACCTGCCTCCACCCAGTCAAGCTTGGTGGTCTGGAAGAACTTCGTAGCCTTTAGCTGTCTAAACAGATTCTTTTTGGTCATTGCCTTAGGCGGACGATGCTTGAGCTCATTGAGAACGAAGCATTTGAGCAGCTTCTGGTAGGAGACGCGGACTTTTGTGGGCTGATTAGGGGGACAGTGCTCAAGATACCAGTTCTTCACGAGCGGGATGTCCTCTGCGCGACGAGTACGCCCGCTGCGGCGATCATATGGTGCCGGTGCCCACCATAACGCAATGCCATCCGCAGTATGCTCATTCTCAAGTTCAGCGTCGGCAAGGAATGGCGTGACTTCATCGGGAAGCTCAAACACATCGTCGTCCGCGCCATTGGGCCCGAAGATAATGTCCTCGTGCGATACAAGAGGTGCATTCTTTGGCGAGAAGGAACGAGATGCAATGGGGTTAATAAGTGGGTCAAAGTAGAAGGCGGGAAGGTCCGGATCATCTGTTCGGATGTAAACATTCTTGGGGGCATGGTAGGGCGATATGTGCACAGAACGAGGAAGAGAGTTGTATAAGTGTGGAAAGGCAACCTTGTACTCGGTCCTAATCTGTTGCCGAATGATGATCTTGTTGATATCATTGAATTCGTTCCAGTCTTCGTCAAACTGGTCCATGTCACGATACAATGGTTCAAATTTAGGACCACCTGGAATCGCCATGTTGAGTGCTTTGGCAGTGAAGAATGATTTCTTGTCAAAGAGGTAGAATGCATTGGGGTCAGTGTAGTCTGAGAGCAGAGTGCGTCCCAGACGGTACAAGTTGGCCATGACGGGAAGCGGCAGCGACCAAAACTTGTACGAAGACCCATTGACGCATGCTGGGTTGTCGATCAAAGGCTTAGGGTCGTAAAACCATTCGAAAATGGGAGCATCCTCCTGCTCATCCAAATCGAGTTGGATTGCTTCGAGAGGCTCTACATCCAAAATGTTATCACCGTAATCGAGAGGAGGCTCTTCGTCGTCGAACGGCGGAAATCGCATGCGCTTGAAATGCCTACGGTCACGCTTTTCACGGCGCATAGCAAGCCACATCGAGGCCCACTGAGAGTGATAAACCGGCTCGATGACACGAGGGGTCTCATTGACGAAGGTGATGGCACCTGTAATGTGGTAGAGCACGGGTACCTCCCGAACTTGTTCCCAAGGGTAAGGTATGTTCTCAAGAAGCTTCAGGACAGCATGAGGAACATATTTGAGGGCGCCAAGATGAACACGCTTGTCGTTGCGGAACTTGCGGTTGCTCATATCGCCGTGGTCCTTTATAATCTTCCTGACATGCTCCGGAGGTAAATCCTGCACTAAAGTAAGCACATATCTATACAAGAAATGGGCCAGTATAATAACCTGCTTCCCCACGTCGATGTAGCCCGCTTTCCGCTTTTCGCCATAACGTTTGTTCTGCATTTGAATCCACTTGTTCGACTTGTGAACGAGTGCTTCGGGGGGAATTTTCGAGCTGGACTGCATTCCAGGACCATAACTTGGATGCGGCATGCCTGGTGGAGGTGGCGGTATGCCTGGAAAGCCAGGCGGAGGAGGGGGTAGACTGGACATGCTGGTGGCAAAGAAATCCCTCGTCGGACATTGAAGTCTGGGCGCGTGACCGTCACTGTCACGCGCCGCAAACTACAATATCAACTAATAGACATGTCTAACTGTGATTCAAGCATATATTCTGCACAAAATTCGTCAAAATGTACAGCTGTAGGTAAACTGCATGTATAACTATCTACAGGGTATTCCTTGACATGGTACATGTAATTCCGAGCATTTTTGTGCAACCTGTATTGCAGTCACTCAAAAGAATAGTACAATGCAAATAAGATAATACTAAACGTCCATCCATCGAGAAATAATGTACTGTGCACATTGCCCTTGTACCATCCCTTATTGTCCTGTGTGCAGCGACGATCGCAACACGACTGAGATGATACAGTCAAGGACAGGCGGAAAGAATAGGTCAAACGAGTGGTGATCAACGGGTGCAGGAGAAAGTGAAATCGCCAACCACGTTAAAAGGCAAAAGGCAAAAAAAATGAGAGAAATTCTAATGAGGAGTAGG
>QFFB01021820.1:5777-26545 GCA_003316465.1 Ramaria cf. rubripermanens
CCCACCTTCCACCACCTGCCTATTACTGTCTAGTTCACGCCTTTTCTCCTTCACGTTTGATGTGTCAATGGATCGAGTATCCTAGCCTTTAATTCCTTGCATTATGTTAGCTCACATTCGCTATCAGAACGAAAATACTATAAAATATGCATGAGAATATATGACATCCGAAGTCCGAGTCATGTCATTATTAGAGAGATCTACATGTCTGACATACTCCGGTGTCGATTTCTAGATGCATTAATCTGTCCAAGTTGCGTCTTTGTGTCTACCATGAAGTCTGGCACAAGGAGTACGCTCAAAAAGCAAGAGCAAAATAGTCAAATATATTGTAAGATTGTTAAGAAGCACTGCTGAGTGGAATGAGTCAGTTAAATGACCATTACCCAGACGATGATTCTTGCTGATCGAGCTGAGAAAGGGAGAGAAAGAACCGTTCCACAACCGACTTCCCCTTCCGTAAGTTGGTCAGGGAGATTCGCTCGTTTGGAAGGTGCGCTTGATCCTAAACCGCCCCATTAGACGCATAGAGAGGGTACGCAAACAACACTCACAGAGCTCTGCCCCATCGGAAGATGGAGAGCAGGGCACGAAAACTCTTTCTCGAGGAATGGCATAGAAGGGATGGACTGAGATATGTCAGTTCTGCACCCTGATACGCATGAGAGTAATCGCTACGTACGCCTCCCTCTCGTATCCGCAGTGGCTTCACGCCCCATTCTGCCTCCACGGCTCGCTCGAGAGCTTTGAAATATGGGCCCTCAAGGTCGCCCAGCCACCAGTCTGCTGTACGGTCGATTGTGACCTGCACCATTCTTCACTACTGTATATAATGACGAAAAGCAACTAACTCACCTGTAGAGCATTCGGTGACTCTAGAGTGGTGAAACTTGCCTGAATGTGGTCGACGAGCGACTTTGCGATTGTGTCTAGATCCTGCTCCGGGACGATGCGAATAGATACTTTAGCCTTCACGCGCGCAGGAATAACCGTTGCACCTGAAGCTATTAGCTGGTAACTAGACAAATGAAAATGGACATACTGCCTGGGCCCGAGGTCTCTACACTATGAATGCTGAGGGAAGGCTCACGCCATCGTGAAGAGAGAGATGATGCGGGCTTATGCGTTATATCTTCGAGGATCTGATAAAGTTTTTGTTCGCTCGCCGTCTGTGGTTGTACCCGGTCATCTTCATGACATAAATGTTAACAGTCGCCCAAAGTATTTGTCGAAGACGTACAGAATGCTGGTACGAGCACTTTTGAGCCTTCAGATAGCCGTGCGAGAAGTTTCACCCTATTCGATGATGTATCAGCTCTAAGAACTCAGTTATAAGCGGGCATATACAAACATGTCCACCATTGGTTCCGTCACGCTGCCCCCTTCAACGCCAGAATGAAGATCTGGACTAGCACTCTGAACGTCAACGGTGGCATGCACAACTCCTCGCAAACCATACGTGATACATGGGGTGTCTTCTCCAATCCAATATGAGTTGCTGTAGAGCAACCAGACACATCAGCCTAGGCCGTAGTCATATTGGACATACGGCTAGAGTCACTATACCTGACGAAGAGCAAATCCACATCTCCAATCAAATCCTAAGGTAATGGACGTCTGGACCGTTAACAGATGTATCTATCTGATACACGGACCTTATGACTTTGTACGGCATCCGCAAAACCACCACTACCAGCCTCTTCCTCTCCTTCGATCAGAAACACAATGTCACAAGCAAGTAAACGCTTTCGTAGGAGATCCGACGCTGCACATGCCACGGCAATAATGGGACCCTTATTGTCTGTGACGCCTCTCCCATACAAGTATCCATTTGTGCCTGTCAGGGTGAATGGCTCAGTTTCCCACAGCCGCTGGGACGCAGGAATGATGTCATAGTGACTGAATAGGCCGCACGGAAAGGTGTGAAACGCCAGGCACTTAATATTTCAACCCATTTCCAGTAAAAATAGAGATTACACACCCGTAGAATAATATGCGCAGTTTGGGCACATCAGTCGGCACTCCTCTGAATGTTGCGAGAACCAGAGGATTCCCGCCTTGCCCGGTGGCGACCTGCGTTGTTCAGTTATGTCAGCGTAATGAGCTTTCAATCTGTGTACCCCGACCATACGCGCCATTGTAGCGTCTGCGCCTAGCTGACTTAAGCACCGTTTAAGCCAGATCGCGGCCTGACGACAATCTTCCCGATTGGGCTCACAATTGCTCACAGACGGTATAGAAATGAATGGGGAAAGGTATTGCAGGAGAGGGTCTAATACCATATCAGATAGTGTGGGATGGATGATGCGAGAGGGGTCGAAATATGTACCGTAGACTGCGGTACTCTCGCCGAGTATACAACCCGCCTCTGGTAGAGTGCGTCCAGTCGATAGATCAATTTGCCAAAGCTGCTACCTCGTTCAACAGGACGAGCATATGTCACAAGAGAAGAAAATACCTTGACATCGTTATCGTTTGCACCGGTGACAAGGCACCACCCTTCATTTACCACATTTTCGCTATCGGTCCTGCATAATGTCGAAGACGGGATCGTGTTTGTAACAATTGATGAGAGAATAATGCCAGCATGAGCATGCCACGAGGCGGTACAGGTGAACTGAGCAGACCAGCGCTGGGGAAGTTAAGTTAACGTGAGTACTAAAGGTGAGATGCATTGAGCGGCGTACTTGCACCCATCCATTTGCAGAACATGTGTACAAGTCGGTGTCCAATATGGACAGTGAAAGTACATCAGAGTTCTGTACGTCTCGCAAGTTAAATCACGTCGCTTCATAAACCCAAAGCATGAGCAGAGATATGGAGGGATTTTAATACCTCTTGTGCGAGAATCAACCTGACAAGACTCCCCGTTTCAAGGTCCCAGACAGCAACACATCCATCCTGACAACCAGCATACACAGTGCCGTCACGTGCAACAAGTGACAGAACCCCACCCTGATTGCATGCAAACGTATGCCGAAGCACAGGTCCAGATGGTGAACATTGCCAGACCTGGAACTAGTCTGCGGCAGCGCTTGAAGAGTATAAAATCAAACTGACCTTGACACACTCATCGCCACTTCCCGTCAACAGCAAAACATTCTGGTTAGTCTTTTCCGGACGTTCGAGGCCATTCTGATCCACGACGCCCTCTAAGAGACTGGGGAGCAGTGCCATGCAGTAGATGTATCCGAAATGTGCAGAGTGAATAATGTTCTGGGATGAGACCTGCAATACACGGGGCCGACCTGATGAAGGAGTGGACGAGCCAGAAGGCGTTGTGGGGGCAGAGGACGTTGTGAGTAAAACCACTGGCCTCCCAATACGCGGGGTATTGTCGAAAAAACGATGCCATTTTTTGCGGTCAAGGCTCATGGCCAGCCCATTGTCGGCGTCAGACTGATGTTCCTCTGTGTGATCAGGATCCACGCTGGATGTTCGTCGCGGTGCGGAATAAGCAGTTCTAGAGAAGTCATACCACTGAAGACTGGTGTTCTGGCAGCCAAAATAGAGAGTCTGCATCGTAGGGGAAAATGCGAGGGAGAAGATGTCACCCGATGAAGTATCAAGATGTGGAGTAAGGATGTATAAATTGGTAAGAAGGCGCGTTGACCATATTCGCACTGTACTGTCACCTGCGAGGAGTGAGGGTTCATTGCAGCACACATTGACACGGACTTACTTACTGGATGAGCTAAAGAGCCATTGTTTTTCACGAGCAATCTCTAGTGCTAGAACACTACCTGTATGGCCGTGTAGTGTAGTCTTCACCTGGAACGTTGAACGATCCCAGACCTGTGGGACATAAGCACCATACTACAAGACACGACAAGACGCACGTATATATCTGCAGTTTGGCAGCCACTGAAGATGTGACATGCATCCGCAGCAAGACTAAGCACTGAGCTTTTCTGTTGGTGGTGGAGTGTATGAGAAAGGCGAGGTGGTGGAGTGTCTATCGGAGCTGGAGAGAGAGTTTTCAGGGGATTATCCGCATTAAATGAGAAGGTCATGAGAAGCGTACATACGCTCATTCATACCCAATATATATGATATGTGTGGTAGTTGTACTGGTACTGCTAGGTACGGCGCCAAGGTCTTCTGGCACGCGACACGCGGCCGCAAATTTCGTTGACGCGTTGTCACATTACAGTAAAGCCCGTATGGCGTCAAGCACCGCTCAAATTGCGAAGAATAAGGTATTCTCATTATTGAGTACCCACTCAAGTCCGACGTGTTCCAATCCAACAGGGAAACATCTCTTTCAAATCAGGGAGCTGGGCAGACGCAGTTGGGCACTATTCTGCAGCTGTACTAGCAGATCGTACAGAACCAACTTATCCTCTCAATAGAGCAGCGGCTTACCTTAAACTTGGCAAGTGAGTGTGTGCATCGTTCCTTACTAAGCCATGGATCCGGGTGTTAATTGAGGGTGAAGATATCGTGATGCGGAGCGGGATTGTACCACCGTGTTGAGCCTGGATGGCAAGAACGTTAAAGCTCTTTTCCGAAGGGCGCAAGCTAGAATCGCCTTGGAGAACTTACCTGAAGCAGAGAAGGGTAAGTCACTATGCTGAGACTTAGTAACTCCAAGTGCTAACCCAATTTGTTTCTCGAGACTTACTCGAAGCCTTAAAAATTGAACCTGCAAATACATCCATCAGGACCGAGTTAGCGACGGTCCAAAAGCGACAACTGGAAGCGTCAAATAAACTGCCGGGCAAGGTGAGCATACGAACTTAGGTTTCTGATGGATAACACATAGTGAACCTAGCGAGAGCCGATCTCAGTCCCGTCACACTCATCGTCTTCACAAGCCAATAAATCCAAAACTGGGACCGGGACCTCGTCTTCACATAGGATCACGCGCAATGTTCCAATAGAAATCGTCGACACCCTTGCATCAGCGTCAACTGACTTTCTTAAGCCGGTCCATTCACGAGTTCTCTCTTTCCCTCCGCCCCCCAGTTCACCAGCTCCGTCTAAGTCGGCGCTGAAAACGCAACCTCGCGTTGGCGGTGGTATATTTCGTACTGATGGCAGCCATACCATCCTTCGCAGCCCTACATCGGAGACTCCGCCGGCATCAGCTCAACCCAGAATCCCTATAGCTAGGGCATCGACCCTATCGGACACCACAGTCAAATCAAATCACTCTATTAATGCTCCCCCACTAACGCACTTCGCTTTCACTCGCGCCTGGAACGTCCTCCCTGCACCTCAAGACCGATATTCCCTCTTATCGGTATGTTTGTTCCTGCTCTTCATTATTTGGGCGTTCCTAACTTCCCTTTACCCTTAATACTGATCGTTGTTTGGCTTTGGATGATGTTACTTAGCGCATTTCTTCTGAGTCCCTGCCTGCGCTCTTCAAGAACAGCCTTGAGCCTGAATTCCTCGTGTCTATGCTTCATACTGTCAAAGCTGTAGCATCTCGTACGTAGTTACACCCCTTATAGCTAGTACCTTATACCTCTTATCTATCCTCCTTTTGCAGCATCAACAAGCCTCGATCTCTCCAGGCTCATGTGTGACCTGCCATCGATTCCTCGTTTCGACACTATACTACTGTTTTTAAGTCCAGAGGAAAAGCGCCTGGTGAATGCGGTGTGGCAAGCAATTGACCCGACCGAAGATAATGAGGGTAGGCACGCGTGGGGCCTGTAGCAAGTAAAAATGTTCGTAGTGACGATGTTGAATCGAAAAGCACACCCTATGCTGGTGTTTTTGGTGCATGATAGTGACTTTCGGCAGGCAAATGCTCAGTTCATCAATCACAGTGTAAACCCCAATGTGTTAAGGACTGCCTGTAGGTTATCAGAATTTTGGAGGCGGCGGTATCATATTTTGTTGCTCAATACATCATTTGTTTGTCCGGTTCAGTTCTGGCTTGTGTAGCCATCTACAGCTCAGGTGAACTGATGACTATGGCTCTCCTTTTCTTGGACATGGGCACCGAGTCATCCTCGCCCTCTACAGTAGTGCAGGACTGAGTTTCCGTCGCCCCCTCCGCCCTCTCCTCCTCCTTCCCTGCATCGTCATTGGGTTGACTTCCGTTCAAAACTTCAGATCGTATCCGACTCACGAAGTCGCGATTATCAGACACGTATCCCTGCCACGAATTCGCGCTGTGGTGAGGTGCCTTCGGTGTACCCTTAGTCTGATAGGACATCGGTGTGCCTAAGAAATACACGTACTCGTTCAGCAAGCATCTTGCAGATTCGGTAGTTGGTTGCCTTGGGATGACGTTTCAGAACGTACACAAAGAAATCCTTGTCGACAGTTAGTGAACCTTTGCAACGTATATTACCTGGCCTCACCTCAAAATACTCCTTATCTTCGTCAGTATATTTGTATCGGCCATTGTTTCTTCTGAAAACTCGAGGAGGTTCGGGTGATTGAAGGTTAGATACAATAGAAGTATTGCTCAGTTTTCCCCCGCGAATTTTTCGCTGCGAACGTTGAGCGGCATCTTTAGTTGGCTTGGGTTGACGTTTACTTTTATGTGCCCTCTGAGTCTGAGCGGACCTCGACTCGGGTACAAAGGACCCTGCTTCACGACTCAAAGACGAAGGCGCGATGGAGGGTGTTGTGTCGTGGGCCAACACAGATGGTTCCAATAATTGAGTCTTCTCGCGAATCCTTTGGCTATTCTGCAAATAGTACCGTCCCCATTCATCGGCATTGTGACCATTAATCTATAGAGGATATCAAAAGAGTGCTGAGTTTGCAGGCTGGGGTGAAATATTACCCCGGACAGCTCCTCCATGACTTCACTTAAATTTTTACCTTCCAAGTCACCTTGTGAGACTGCATCAATCAAGGTGTGGTCATCGTTACGTGTGAATGGTGGGATGCGTCCTCTGGATTCTACCGGGAATGTGCAGGATTGCACGGGCAGGAGAGGTAGAATATTGGGAAAGCTCTGATGTAGTTCCTCATTAGACCAGCTTGAGGGTGTTTCGGCATGTCCTGCTGATGAGAGCCTGCCCCTACCAGTAACGTGGGGAGGGAATATCCGAGGGTAATAAGGAGCTCCGGGCGAATAAGTGAGGTTGCAGTTCTGAGGGACAGGGGGCTGTTGGGGATGTTGAAGCTGGGAAACTCCTCGTAGGCAAGCAGTATAAACATGACGAAGAGCAGTCCTAGCTTCTTCACTGAGTCTCGGCAGGGTCTCAGAGTGAGAACTCATTGTCCAGAGGATGATAGAGGTGCTAGTGATAGTTCAGATTTGACCAGCTCAAATTGTGTCCTTTGAGCATGCCTCAAAGAATAACAGATCAGGAATACATTTTCCAGAAGACTCGATCTATTCAGGAAAAGGTGACACATTTGAAACAGTGAGTCGTGACTAGCAATCACTAATGTACTTCATATTAGTTTTATAACACTGCGGGGTGATTTGTGACTTACGGTGAGCGATACAATTTCAAATAATTTATAAGCCTATACTATCATGGCCAATGTTATCATGGCCAATTCGGTGCATGTTAAATCTGACCCGGGACTCCAGCTGTGCGGTTTGCGGAACGTTCATATCTGCTATACCTGGTGGAAGTGTCGTGCGGGGATTTATGCCATTGGCGCAGGTGGTTAATAATATGACGGCACCCGGACAACAAGCCTTGGGGTGTGGTAAGCCCTCATGTCATGTTACCGCCATGTTTGAATAAAGTAGTGCTGCGATTTATGCATTACCTACTTGCGCAGGCGTTAGGCCATGAGTTCCATTAATTTGGAACTCAGCCGCAAATTGCAAGAATGCATGTTCAAGACGAAGACGAAGACGAAGTGCCGTACGTTCTAGTTATGGTTCTATATTTTTAACCATTATTTTAAAATTGCAGTGTGCGGTCGCAAGGGTCCTGATAGATACATCGGATGAGCTCGTTCAGCGGCAACTTGATAACAAAAGGGTGCCCATTACTCTTATATGTGGGTTTCTTGGCGCAGGTAATCACAGTGCGAATGGGTAAATGTAGCTCTACTCACTATATGACTGCGGATTCAGGAAAATCGACACTCCTGAGGTGGGTTTTCTGTCTTAGGTCATAGTAGCGATGGTAACGTGGGATATCCTAGACGGATTCTCACTGAGCGACATGGTTATCGAATAGCTGTAATCATGAACGAATTTGGTGATACAGCTGTGCATACTTCGTCGACCCGTTTTCTCCTAGGCTCACATTCCGCTTTTCCCAGGATATCGAAGGTCAAAATTTGTGTTTCTCCTCTCATGCCGAATAGTTCATCCATTCCTTCTTGTTGAACAGCAAAAGCCATCAAAATTGCTTCTGCCGAAAACCCTGACGATAACTTGGAGGAAGCACCTGAGGAGTTTCTTGAGCTCGCCAACGGCTGTCTCTGTTGTAGCATCAAAGATAGCGGTGTAGCTGCTATTGAGAAACTCATGAGTCGCAAGGGTAGATTTGATCACATCTTGCTTGAAACTACTGGACTTGCAGATCCAGGTCAGTGTTTTAGCCCATTTATCACTCGTTTGTAGCATTAACTGCAGACAGGACCAATTGCTGCCATGTTCTGGCAGAACGAGGAATTCGCGATAGGATTAGGAAAGGACATATTTCTTGATGGAGTAATTTGTGTCGTTGATGCCGTCTTCGCTGAAAAGGTACGTGAGACTCCGTTCCTCTAAAACTAGAAGCTTTACTCATTATTGTTCATCAAGCAAATCCAGGAGGATACCGAGTCCGATGGAATCAAGCACAGCCTTCGGTGAGGACAATTGAATTGTTTTATCACGTAGCCAGTCGTCGACTTCATTCATGTTTTCATATCTGAAATTTACTGAAACTCTTATAAAGGCAGGTGGCCGCTGCAGACGTTCTACTGCTCAACAAGTCAGATCTCGCTTCCGAAGCGGACCTTGTCAAAACAGAATCTACACTCCGTCGCCTGAACCCCACGATTCCCATCTACAGGACTGTTCGCACGCAGATTGACTTGTCCAATGTCATGGGAATAGGAGCGTATAGTGAGGGATACCCGGCATTTTTGCAGGATGGCGAGAGAGAAAGATATGACGATGAACATGAAAGTTGCTCAAATCATACACATAGCCATGAAGGACACCTATCACTCGAGGGGCAGCATGGTGGTATATCAAGCATCATTGCCAATATACCTGGACCACTAAGTGAAAGCCAAATTATCGCCCTCGACGAATGGATTCGTAGCGTTTTATGGGAGAAATCAATACCTCGTGACCGATATGATTCTAACGATCTCAACGGCGTCACTTCCAATGTCCAACGGTTCTCGATCGATCGAAACGCTTGTGAAGAAGGCCTGAGTAATCCGGAATCTGGCGTGGAGATTTTGCGTTGCAAAGGCATCTGGTGGAATGAACGCGGAGAGGCGTTTATGCTACAGGGGGTGCGTAGCTTATATGAAGTCTCAAAATTACCAAACGCCACGCTGGATATGTACGGGCCACCAATAGGCAAACTGGTCTTCATAGGGAAGGGACTGGATGAAGTGGTGGAGAGTAGTTTGAGAACACTAGTTACAAATCCTACTCGATGGAGAGGCCTCCCTACTTAGGCGACTGGAAGGCACTCGCCGCTACGCTTAACTCGGGTTCAGTCAAACTACTTATATATATACTGTATGCAAGTAATTATCAATTATGACCACGCTGTGGCAGAAATTCAATCTGTAGTGCATTTTATTAGTGCATTTTATATATACCAATTTCTGAAAAGGATACTGTGAATTGAAGAGTGGTGGATATCCACGAACTACTCATATGCATGCCTATACTTCTGGTAAGTGCATATGTTCAGGTTTGAACCACTGGTTCAATCGATATGCCATTAACGATAGTAAGTGAAATGATGTCTCAAGCTGCATTAATGTGTCGGCATCCAGGTGTCTAGTGATTCAAGATCACATGATATAAAATAGCATATATTTGCGAGTTCTACGCTCATCGATATTTAAGCGTCATAAATGTGCTCCCAATCGTGAAAACCCAGAGCTTAGCGTGCGTGCAAATCTCTTATTCATTATATATCACTGTAAGCCAGCGAAAATTGGAGGGAAGGTATAAGCCAAGTCATAACAATCCCAGGTAAGCACGATAAGAACCCTGTCGAAAGGAGACATCATCATACCGGCGTAAAGGAAAACGTTGCCGAAAAGAACGGCGGGGTGGGGTAGGGGAGGGAGGGAGTAGCAAGTGGATTGGGTACTTGCACTAGAATGCCCGCGCTCTAGGGTATGAAGGCAAGGCGCCATGTACGGGGTCTTCCATAGGAAAATGTACCGTCACCTTCTTGCACGGGTATACGGTGAATTAAGTAAGCCGCCAGTGAAAGCACAGAAATTGTTTAAGGGGAAAACATAACATTTATAACGAATCAAAGGGAGCTTGCCCCCATAGATAAGAGCTTGCCCAGGGCGTGCAAGAACAAACCAAAGAACCGAACAAAAATCGAGAAGAAAAGCGGAATGTCGGTCTTTTTTGGAGATGTCGACTATTACCAGTTCAAACTGTTCTGCTGTAAGACGGGGGCCGAAATAGGTGCGTGTTGCATGGCAGGTCTCAATCGCTGCTGCATGACACTACCATCCACAGGTTGTGGCACAGGCTGAATGGACGATCCAGCTGGCTGAGTGTAGCCCCCCCGCAACTCGTCCTCCGCGTAGAAAAAGCTCGTGCGTCTATCATCGTGTTGTGTCCCATATACGCCATTGCTTATGTTAGGATCGCTCAAATTGCTCAAGCGACGGTGCTTGGCTGCCTGCTTGCGTTGCACGTGCCGCACCATCCACCAGATACCAACTAAAGCAGCGATGCCGCCGACGGCAGCACATACACCAATGATAGCATCGGTTCGCGTCTTATTGGAGCTGCTGTTCGAGGAGGTTGATCCTCCCGTGGTCGCAGTGCTTGACCCTCCCGCTGTGACCGACATCAGCGAGAAGGACGGGACGACAAGGTTGGCAAGTTGTCCAGGAATGCCCGGTTGGGTATAGAAAGCACTTTTCGGCGCGCGCATCATCACCGAGAGATTGTCCACTTGATCTTGCGGAATGTATGAAAGATACATAGTACCCAGATTATCAATGTTACCAGCCCATCCCTGTGGAATTTGCACTTGAAGCGCCAAGGTTTTCACACTCGAACCTATAATACAGCCATTACGAGATGATAGGACATGAACAATTTGGTAGCAAACTCACCACTGAGGGACAGCGCAGTGGTCAGAAGTTGGGGCATATATGCAAAGATCTGACCAACCGTCTGGTCACTTCCATTGATGAAGTGCCAGTTAAGGCTTTCTTGGAACAACAAGCTGACAAGCACCTTGCCCTGTATCTGGGTACTGTCCGTAGCGGGGTTGACTGAGTCCGGCGAATAGATGCGAGTCGGGAGACTGGCAGGAATGCTCGGTATCGTCGGGCTAGCAGTCATACTCGCACCAAGGGGTGAGATCACAGACGTGGTGGTTGGCGCCGCGTCCGGGTTCGTCAGGGTATCTTCTGCAGTCGAAGTTGATATCGCAGCAACCACAAGGCTCGACTCGGTGATGAAGGAGAACTGCGAGTCCACGGGGGTCGATGATGGTGATTGGCTAAGCGTACTGAGACTCGTCGGGACACTTGAGGACCCAGACGGGAAGAGTGAGGACCCCGGATTGGACAGTATGGTGCCATTGAGACCTGAGCTAGTCGTACCGGCTGTCGCAGTGGCAGAGGTCATTGAAACTCCTACGCTCCCCGAGGTAATGCTTGAAACTACAACGACACTGGATGATCCACCTGATTGACTTGAGCTCTGTGAGCCAATTGTTATGGAAATCGGCACAGGCGTGGGGATGATGGTCAGTGTGGGCTGTGTACCAGACGCTGATTGGGATGCACCGCTGGGAGACGACGATGCACCGCTAGGTCCCGGCAGGACAGAGGACAGGGTGATTGTCGGGAGGAAGCCACCACTACTCGAAGGCATGGAGCCCGGAGGTGCGGACTCAGCACTACTTGCTGGCTGAGATGCACTTGTAGCAGATGGCGAAGCACTGCTAGGTGGCGGCAAGACAGTGGACAAGATAGAGCCCACTGGTGGCAGGAGAACACCGCTACCCGAAGACGAGGAGCTCGGCGGCGCGGGTTTAGCATCACTTGCTGACTGAGATGCACTTGTAGCAGATGGCGAAGCACTGCTAGGTGGTGGCAAGACAGTGGACAAGATAGAGCCTACTGGCGGCAGGAGACCACCACTACCCGAAGATGAGGAACTCGGCGGCGCCGGTTTAGCACCACCTGATGATGGAGGTGCACTTGTGGGGGATGGTGAAGTGCTGCTGGCTGGTGGTAGGATAGGCGTCAGGATAGAGGTTATTGGCCCCAGGATGACACCACCGCTACTCGAAGACGAAGAACTCGGAGGCGCGGGCTTAGCACCACTTGATGGAGACGCACTTGTGGGAGATGGTGAAGCGGTGCTAGGTGCTGGCAGGAGAGTGGGCAAGATAGAGCCTACCGGTGGCAGGAGACCACCGCTACCCGAGGACGAGGAACTCGGAGGGGCGGGCTTAGCACTACTTGCTGATTGGGATGCACTTGTCGGAGGGGCGGGCTGAGCACTACTTGCTGATTGGGATGCACTTGTCGGAGGGGCGGGCTTAGCACTACTTGCTGATTGGGATGCACTCGTTGGAGGGGCGGGCTTAGCACTACTTGCTGATTGGGATGCACTTGTCGGAGGAGCGGGCTTAGCACCACTTGGTGATTGAGATGCACTTGTGGGAGATGACGAAGCGCTGCTGGCCGGCGGCAGGATAGTGGGCAAGATAGAGCCTGTTGGGGGCACGGGCAGGAGATCGCTGTTACCCGAAGACGAAGAACTCGAAGCAGCAGAGCCCGAAGGCACGGAGCTCGAGGGTTTAGGTTTGGGAATAATACTCTCCGTCGGCCCTGGACTCGACGACTGACCTTGGCCCTGCGAATGGCCTGAGGAGGACGCAGAAGGTGAAGGGACTGCCGTCGGTTGGGAGCTCTGCGATGAGGGAGAAAGAGACAAGCCGGGTAAGCCGATACTAGGGAGACCAAGACCACTTCCGCCCCCACTCGACGGCGTGGAGGAAGAACTCGAATCCGTTGGAGTCGAGACCGGGATATGGCTGGTACGACTGGGCTGTGGCGCAGAGTGATCGTTCGCGGAACTCGAAGATGGTGCGCTAGAGCCGCTGGAACCGCGTGGCTCACTTGGGGTCGGAGTGGCACTTCCTGAAGAATCTGTGTGAGAAGGCACGCCTGAATCAGATGGAGCTGTTGGGGCAAAGGAAGAGGTTCATGAACCATCAGGCGACGATTAGCGGCCAGAGAATCTTCACAACGTACAAGAGCTGGCCCCATTTCCCTGTGAGCCAGTGACCTTGCTAGAGTCAGAGCTTGACTGTGTTGGTTTCGCAGCTACATCCTGAGCATTAGAGGGAGTAGTTTGAGAAAACAATGACCACATCAACGCACAAGATGACGGAGAGGAAGATGTGTCAGAGCTTGCCGGAGTCGAGCTTGGGGTAGCATGGGAGTTACCTGAACAACTTGTGAGTTAACAGACACAGATACTAAGGATTTGCGAGTACCTCCGATGTTTAGAGGCGTGGGACTCAGGACACCCAGGGCAGCTGTAAGTGAGAGCTGCCTGGCTTGACCTACACGGGGAGCAACAGGGTGGGAGACATGACCGATGCGTTTCAGGCGAAGATGAGAGAGGTTGATGTTGGCATGAACGGTGGAGACGAGGAGGAGGAGAGGGACGAAGAAAGTTATCATGGTGTTGCGAGAAAGGAGCGTGGTTCGGGGAGCCCGTTGTGGTTAGCTATTGAAAGATACTAGTTGGCAACCGACGGGGAAGTTACAGTAGAATCTATACCGTCAGACCTGCGGACGACAGGCTTGCAGGGAACACTTGCGGACAGCAGCTGGTACACGAAGAAGGGGGGACTAGTAAGTAACACCGCCCATGCCCATGCCCATCACGACCTTCCAACTCCGACACGCAGCATTTGGCCCTTCTAGCTGCCTAATCTAAGTTGAGACCTGACCGTTACAGACTCTAGCTATGCCACTCGCCCAGGAATACTTATTTCAACCTTCCATTCATGTATCCTTAGTAACTTTGCCAGCACGCCCATGCTGGGTCTGGACGCCGACGGCTAGCTCGACAGCTACCCTTCGCCAACTCTCACGGCTATCAATACTCGTGATATCATCATCGCATGGCACGCATGGGTTTCATGGTCGTTTTACATACTGCGAAGGAGGCACAAAGCATAACTACCTAACCCGATGAGCAGATATAGCCCTGTCAATCTCGGCACCCACAACATCAACCAAACCCTCCCAACTAGATAAACCCAATCTATGAACACAGATCAGCGAGACGAATTCTTTGGTCGGCCGTCAGAACCAACCTTATTCGCCACATCCAGTGCGTCATGGTCGGCTGTTAAACGAACATACGCCTTTTTCTTGCCATCCGGGCTATTCCAACGTCAGCATTACCATCTCCGAAGAGACCTGAGCACAAACCGAATCAGCGTATTGATTTTAGCAGCCTGGACATCGTACAGCTTCTTGACAGCGTCCTTGATCTGTCGCTTGTTCGACTTGAGGTCTACAATGAAAACCAGAGTGTTGTGCTCCTCAATCTTCTTCATTGCGCTTTCAGTGTTCAAAGGGCTGCGAAAGATAATGAGACACAGGAGCGTATGGATGACAGGATCATGTACCTGACAATGGTCCTGAATTGGTCCATCCTTGGTGTATGAGGAATGGACTTGCGAGGGTATCGCGGTGTCCGTGGCAAACGAAGGGTCTGTACTCTGCACTGAGACAAGTTGGGAAAAATTTTTACGAGTGAAAGCTGACCTTAGGGCGATGGAAGGAAACAGAAGTACGCGTCTTACGCGCAGCATGAGAGTGTGTCCCTTGGAGAGCCGCCTTCTTTGCGTTCTTTGCCTTGGCAGTTGATGATGTTGGTGCCGGTTTGGTGGCAGCTTATATGTAACAGTTAGATACATACGAGATGGAACTCACAGGACGTACGTTTTTTACCGCCCTTGGCAGGTTTTGTTGTAGTAGACATGGCCAAAGTTTAATTCTACAGCCCACAACAGATCATGTCAGTAATTCGTATGGCCAGTAGTCGCCCAGCAGTGCCGCAGACATGTCATCCAATCGTACGTCCGCTCATCCATCCAACAGAATACTACGCTCCTCCAGAAACCGACTGCACTCCATTCTCCACATCATATATGTGCGGGAATTTGAATCTTACCGGGAGGGATGTCGGGCACGGTGCTCAACGTCGAGTTTCGAGGGCTTGATGAAGGATAAGCAAACGCCCGTGACGCAATTCGCGTAATCAGTGACACTCGCGCGGTGCCGCTTCTACCGGCATGATTTCATCCTTCTCGTGAAGACACCGTTGGTGTCATATGTATCTTGCCACACTGATAACTCAGAATAACCTCTGTCCAGCAACACCATACTGAGTCTATTGTTTCGCCCAGAAGAGGCATGACATTATCTACCATCACAAGCAGAGATGACAGATTAGAGGTACTCTCCCTTCCATGGGCGCTGTATCCACCATTTCATGCTGTTCGTGTTGGTTACGCGTATATCAGATTACAGTAAGACGGTAAAGAGTATGAACGCTCACTCGGATTTAGAGGCTGGAGATTTACGTTAACAACATGATCAAGCGTACGAGGAGATTACATTGTAAGTCACCTTATACTAGAGTGTATATGTTACCAATAATTATTAGCTCAACTGAATGGTGTGCCTAATATTTTCAATTCAGTTTGCTAATAATTATTGGTAACATATACACTCTACTAATCGCCTTACAGATTATCTCGGACACAGCATTCGAAGTGCTCTATGCTGTACTCTACGTCCCTACCAGAACTGCCTCGCCTGTACGGCAATCTGGGTGGCCATATCGCATACAAGAATTCAAATGAACTCGGAGCCGTCCTGACCATTGAGATGTAAATGCAGCTGTGCACGGCAAAGTCTTGCGAAATCTTTGAGATCAAAATAGGGGCTTTAAACAGGTTAAGTACAGACCAACTTCGCACACGCCTCTAGCTTACCTGAACACCGAATTTGAGTGCAAGACTTAGGTTGTCGATTGTCTGTTACGTTATCCGCATTAGATGAGCTTTAGTGTATAGATGTTCTCGAGGACGCTTACAACCAGATGCTAATCAAATATTTACTTTGTAAAGGTCTCCTGTGAAAGAACAACTGTCTGGGTGTAAGTTCTGGTTATCCCTCTGTGACCAGAATTGATGAGTTACGCTAAGTATATATATATCCATCGCGACCTTGAACACTATGAAGAGTAGCTGTTAGAGTTCATTTCTTTCCCATTCTTCAAGCCTAACGGTAAAAAGCGTGGCGAAACAATAATACCAGTCAAGCAATCCTATCCGATCGACGAAAACATTACCGGTAGCATTGACCTTGGTTCGATTCGGATACAATGAATCCCAGATCTAGATCCCTCGGTACTTGCGTTATACGCTCCAGCACGCTCTACCGCAGATTTACATCAGTACCCTTGATGTCACAATGGGTATCCATGCCATTACGTCGATACAATGGAGACCTTTATACTCGTGCGTGGAGATAAAAACGCCTAGACGAGATGGGTCCGAACGACCGCTCCTCAGATTATTCTGCATTACAGTAAAAGAGATATTCTCGAGCTTGCCACCTTTAGGCTGAATGATTCACTGAGAAAACAGGCCAACCAGTGAGATAGCGTGTCAACGCCAAACACGAGGTTAAACATCACAAGGATAAGAGGGCACAGGTGCACGGGCAGCTCGACTCAAGGTGCCAAACGATCGTCCGGAACGGGTGCGGGTAAGGCTGGAAACAAAGTGGTGGTTCTGATAGGATTGGTCCCATGAGAACAGACTGGGAGATATCCTAGAGCTGCACAAACTCACAACAGAACCAATAGCACTGTGGAAGATGATGCAAGATGCCAAAGTACATTCCATGATATTTCAGGTACAAGACACATTAGCCACCGCTGGAAGGTGCGCTACTTCTGGCTGGTGACGTTGACGACGAGAAGATCAATCACTTGAATTACTCTTTATGTACGTACAGGTTTTTCTGCATACGTTATTGTAAGCTGTGAGATGCGAATTCCAGCCATATTATAAGATGCATATCACCTCAATTACAATCATCACCTATCATGAGACATCCTTTTACCGACTTGAATTTCTAAACGCAGCCACATTATGCACAGCCGTGATATCTGTGGACATGGAATCATATCTCATATCCACTCTACGCGGCCAACACTCCACACAATAAAAGAACTAGAATCCCCTGGGTGAATATGCTTGTATCTGTAATACAACATCCGAAGCTGGAAATCACGTACCTTTTGGACACCGACAAGAGACTAAATTCCATTGAAAAGCGGTTAAGGGCAGAAAACGGAGTATACGAAATGGATCAGTTAACACCACTCAAGACGATGCGAATGGTCCGTTTCGTTATTTAAAGCGCTGATGCCACTCCTTATTGTAATATTTCCACAAAGGAAAGAAAATCAATAGAGCTCACAAATGTAGGACAAATAATTGTATCGTTCAGGACTGAAAGCCAGAAGATGTGGCCTCCCATTGTATACACGTGTAAGCCTAGACCATCACCGCCAGCCAGGGGAATATCTATCTTGAACGAGGCGCTAGACCAGTAAAAATGGCCGAGCATTCTCCAGCCCTACCAGGTATGAGATACAAGTTTGAGAACATGACCTGACAGGCTTGGGTGTGGCGATGCTACTTTTTACTAGTAGCTCAGCTTTGCCGATGACCGGTGCCATGGAAAGAGGCGCAAAAACATATATTGGCTGTCAGTAAGGTGCCAATCTGATTACTCGATATGTCAGGCTGGTCTTCGACAGTGGTGAGCTAACCGAGATTCTGCGGTAGCTAGAAGGAAAATCTGCGCTCAAGGTATGCGAGAGAAATATCAACTGACAATGTGAAAGGGTGGGGGACTTATGCAATTGAACGCCTAATAATGTGTTTAGCCACGGACGTAAGCTGCCGAATGGCTTAGAGGTATGAATAGTCATCGATCATTCTTGGGAAACATCAACCTCTGTCACGTTACGTGACTTATGTGGTGACATATGGTGATATTGTAAGTACGTATTACGTATACTACGTACTGTAATTGTTGTTTCTCAACTGAAGTTGAAAAGCTTCCACAGACGCCAAAGTTAATTTACAACACGGTAATATTAGTAGTATAAAAGTATTCGCCTATCTAAGTCTGTCTAGTGGCATAGGGCCAATTGGGCTGATAGTGACGGCATATAGAAACTGATAGTTTCTACCATATCCGAAAGGACTAGTACATTTGTACACACATCCTGAGCACATACGAAACACATAAGCATAGCACCAAACATCTGACCAGATCTAGCAATTAGCAACCAAAATCATATCACCAAAACGACGCGGCTCATTTCTTGATCAGCCGTTCCCGAATTTCAGCACTTTTCAATTTCGCTCGTAGAAAGTCCAGGCGGCGCTCGTATCGCATAGATACGTCTGCTTTACGCTGTCGGATGTCGGCAAGCTCCGCTTCAACTGCATGCAGTACTGGATCTGTCGTTGCGCTCGGACGTTTCGACGGTGGTGTTGGTCGTGAGACCGGTATGGGTGGAGGTGTATGCCGCCCACGAGAGAGGCTGATGGTGCCGTGGGTGGTCTGTCTCTGTTGTCGCATGGTTGATGGCCGCTTCTTAAGTAAGGATGCACTGGAGTTCAACGCTGAGATAGGGAGTGCAGGCACAGGAGGGGTCGGGGGTAACGCCGAAGTCAGCAAGTTTGGTGAGGAACGTGAGCTATGCAAAGAAGGCGGGACAGACATGAAGCCGCTGCGTAGGTCAGAGGTGGATGATTTGAAGGACCCCGCAATGGAATTGACGACGGAGGGCTTGCGTCTAAGGTTAACAGGCTGGGAAACCAGCGGGACTGTGTGTATTTGTCCATGCGCTTGCTTTCGTATGGATGTAGCCCGCTCGGGAATCAGGGTATTTGACGAGCCTGCAGTGGAAAATGTCATGGACTCGGAATAAATGCTCAGCCGGCGTGCATTTGGGCTTGCATCCAGTAGCGCACTCACGGGGCCTACTGCCCGAGATTTGGTAAGAGCGGTAAGCTCCAACCCATTAAATGCATCGAGCAGCTTGCGACCTTCGCTCTCGACATTCTCAATCTCTTCGCGGAGTTGTGCAGCGGATTTGGGATGTTCGTCGTCATCGTCCTCGTGTGTACGCGGAGGAATTCGTGGAGATGAGGTAGGCTGGCGAAGGTGAAAGGATGAAGGTGGCTTGGCAGAGCGCGTGGTAGCGCGGGAGGAAATAGAGGACGCATAATTTCCAGAATTGCCGCCGAACATACGATGTCGAGTCATAATGCTACGCAGATCGTTTGTCACAGATGCAGAGGTTGAACCCGCTTGGGATGTGCTGAGAGAATCGTCAGATCTCTGGCGGGAGAGAGCTGGCGGGTAGCCAGGGGAACGTGGTGTCTTGGAGAAGGAAGGACGTGAGTGGACTGACGTCGCATCATGCGCGGGACCATTTGATTGCTGATATGAGGAGACTGAACCTCCAATAGAGCCAGATATGGAGAGGTTTGGGGAAGCTAGAGAACTCGTGCGACCTGTGGCGCGGCGAAAGAGGGAAGACACGGTGGTAGCTATGGAGCGTTGAGAGTCGATGGAAGGGCGGCGTGTGACACGGCGATGCGAATCTACTTGGTTGCAAATAGGCATCATTGTTTGTACGTGGGTGAGGCAGAGGCAGGAATCATACCGCGGGCGCCCACCACGGGGGATATGGGGACCAGAGGAGCTTCAGTCGGCATGTCTGAACCAGCAGAGAACCGCTCGAAAAGGTTCTGGCGTAACAGACGATACTCCTCATCACTTCGTTGTCCGAACCGTCAATCAGTCGTAAATATGGAGACGAATAGGCAATTATTGCACACTCACTTGAGGAGTTTGTCTGCATTTGCCACAGCCAGCTCGTTAAGCCTCTGAGCGAGGCTCATGCTGAGGAATGATGAAGAAGAAGCACAAGGGACATCATTATAAGAATAGTGGGAAATGAGGCGTCAACGCATACGTGAGAGCATCTGCGGACACCTGACGCCCCGGGGTCGATGGCGATTGGTTGAAAGTGGCGGCTTCTCTGCGCACAGGTAACGAAGGGAGTGGAGGGGGAGCGGAAGGAATATACGAGGAACGTGCTGAGGTGCTCTTGTTCCTGTCATACTGGATCAAGTGAGGTGAGATAGAAATAAATGCATAGTGCATCAAGACGACAGAAACGTACGAATCTGGAGCGAATGACCTTGACTGACGTTTGCTCTGAAGCTGGGAGTGGTGTTGGTTCTGCCTTTCTCGATGAGAAGAAACCCATCCCATTCCGCCACTATCGCGCACTGTCGTTGTCGAAAAAAACGAGGGACTGCGTTCGAAAGGCCACTGACAGTGGTGGCGGGAACAACTGAAGGTGTGCAGATACGCTTCCGGTTCGGATAGATCGTGTACCACGCGTACTGAAAGGGAGAAAATGGTACGCAAGCAGTTTAGAGGCTTTAGAACCCGAATCAGCAGCCGAAGAGGTCAGTCACGGTTAACCCTTATTAGTCTACTTTACATATCATGACACCGGA
>QFFB01021822.1:0-14895 GCA_003316465.1 Ramaria cf. rubripermanens
ATCCTGATTATACAAGTATCCAAAAATGACAATGAACGCATCAAAGCATTCAATTGAACCACCAGGACTTACCGCACCATTCGTCACAGGGACACTGACGACGGCGTTCGCGCTGAGTTGTCCAGCCTTGACCTTTGCAGCCCTCTCATTTGCGACTTGGATGAAGGTACGGGCACGGGCGCGGTCTGCCTGGTGTCAGGGGGTTTAATTTTGAGTCATTTTGCTATTTTGTTAAATTGTGGAAGAAATATAGGTATTTACCTCAATGAGCTTTACTGCACCTGTCGTATTGATACGTGCGGCAATGGGGACCGTGATGGGGGAATCGCGGATCTTCACGAAGGAAGGGAGGGCGAGAGCGGCAGGTAGAAGAAGGGCAAGGGAGAGCAGAGAGAGCATCGTGTAGGTTGCTGGTGCGTCGCGTCTGGTACTGTTACTGGTACTGGCGGGAGTCCGGAACCGGGGAAGAGTAAAACAGACAGTGGGGTAATTTATACATGAGACATTATGGGATGAACATCATGCTGAGGTGATGAAACTGGGCATGGGTTCAGATGTGGCGGTGGGAAGTGCCCGAGAGAAGCATATTGGTATACGGGAATGGCGGGGTAACGAGAGCATGGTATATTGGCTGAGAGAGATCACCGGCAAGCAGCCTGTGGCCCAAATGAGATGCTAGGCTGGGACTTTTGGACGGCGATGCACTTGATTTTGGTTAGCCAATTATGCAGCCGTTGCCAGTCCGAATAGAGATTTGGTTTCCATTGCGTTTGAATCTAAGCTGGCCTTACGTAGTGTCCATGTGATTACAAAACTGAGAAGCCAGATATTGTGATAGCAAGTATAGCCTGAGCAGACAATTCTTCTGCGAAGTCGTCAATGGAAGCGTTCGCACAGGGAGAAGGTTACTTCAAAACACTTCTCGGTCAATTCGCCCAGTAATTCGAGGTGTTTACACATGGCTGCCGTAGCCAAAGCATGACCGTACACATGCAGCGAAGTGGGACGCTATGGGCTCATCTTCTCGCTTGCGTACGATCACTTCCTCGCTACGGCATCTGCAGTTCTGGGTACGCACACACTCCACTCCACCTCGAGATGTATCTCATTATCAAAGACATGTTCACCGACGGTCCCACGTTAGATGCCGGCTAGACAGCTTAGCGGGACACCCGAGATATGTGTTTGGACAACACGGCTTGCAGTGCTACCAACGGGCAATCGAAATGATTCTATCTTCGAAGTCCGGATCTTGTTCGTTGAAGTGTATTCCATATTGTGGTCGGCTTGTGCTCTAGGCGCTGTGTCCTCAATAGTATTCCACCCCCCATCCCCGACAGATCCAGCCTGACGTCCTCCCCACGCCCCCTTACGGCACGACAGATATGTCCACTCTACCACTGCTAGCTGTTATGCAGCGACTGTATTCCCCTCGACAGTCTATAGCTGTGTCTTCGTATGACGGGGTTAGGGCGTTTTCGCACAGCATGCTAAAGTTTCGTATACGCACAATGCACTCCAGCATTCGCAATCCGGTCATCTCGGCCATCTCATACTCGAGCCACCATCGCTGTAAGTGTCACATTGATACTCCGAAGATGGTAAGCAAGACCACTATCATTGACATCGCCCGTCCAGATCACGCCTCCAGACTGACGGCAAGCGCCAAAACTCAAGACCCGTGTCTCGCCGATCCAGACACATCCTCGCATGCTCAGCATGTTGATGAACATATCGGAGTCCTCCTGTGAACTATTACAGGCTATATGGCACACTTGTCCACTACAATTTCCCCGGTAAAAGGACGGCTGTTAATGGCTGCCACGCCAAATTCTTCTTTTCACCGTGCACTCTGTATGATCTACTGACATAGCTGCATTCTTATATGTAATTGGTCAAGTACAACTTGCCGTGGCGATTCCTTTGTGCGCGAGGATCAACTCATACCGACCGATTGGCACCTCACATACCACCAATACCAGAGTCTTACCTACATATTCTTCTATATTCAGATCCTGACTCGCCCTTACTCTAAAATTTCAATTCTATCATCACATCAATTTTTTTTGCCAAAGGGGCTGAATACCAGGCAAGACTACAAGCATATAACCATCATTTCCACCGCCCTGGGCAGAAGCCTAACCCCAGAAGCCAAATTAAAGCAAATTCCGGTTAGGAGTATGCCCACTTACGCCTGTGGCACCAGGTGTTCCTTTATCATTCTGTGTTTTCTTTTTTTTTTTCTTGATTAGGAAGTATTGTTGACATCTGGCGTATTTCCCTATGCAAAGCATGGCGCGCACGATTCTGATACATCTAACGCCAATTCTATGCAGCTCTATTATCTCTGCCAGGGCTTGCGACATTTGTCCGAAATATAGTGTACCTTTTGGGCGTAAGTATAGGCTTTGTTTCCCTGCCATTTCCCCGCGTCCTATCCGCTTTCTGTGCTGGGTTCTCTCATTTGCATCGAAGTATATGGGCGTGGCATACTACCAAACAATTGCTTGTCAGCGATCTTCTGCAGCGTATGCCGAAATGTTTCGCGTCTGATACGATGGATCAACCAGCGAAGCCTGGAACTGCCTTCCTACCTCATTCAGGTACGGCACAGGAACAAACGCACCGCTTCCTATCATTCGCAGACGCAGGTTCTACGACTAATACCGTCTTGAGTACACTCAGAGCTCAGACGAGGTACAAATGTCGCTCGCCATCCTCTCCTAGAAATTTACAGCTCGGGGCCTGTGAGGATCAAAATGTATGATGCAGCGTAGCAGGGAATGATTAGAAGGGAAGGGGACGAAGGGGCCAGCTTTGAACCTGTGGCAGCGTCCTAAATTAAAATATGATGTCTGATATTGCAATAACAGTGAGCCCCGGGCCTGCCGATCTGCAGGCAGAAAGGAGTGATGGTACGGTTCTACGTGCGGTTGGCGTTTATTATATTTGCATGATATTGGTTAGGTCCCGGCCAGCCTCAGTTCAGCAGTCCACAAACTTCTTTATTTAAGATTTGCGGTCTTTGAAAGGAAGATGCACTATGCAAGATAGCTGATGGCCCAGTGCTCGGAATGAGTGTCTTGAATAAGGTGCAAGGAAACAAATAGGGATGACATTGAAGTGCAAAAATCAAGAATTATAAAAAGGCATCACCACGATGCTCAAGCTAGTTCTATCAATCAAAGTAAATGCGATCCTTCGGGAGTCCTTGCGTCAATTCAACTCACTCCAATGCACGTCAGTTCTTTGCTAGAAACTCAGTGTCTTGGTGAATCATCGAGCTTTGATTAATTACGTGCACCTAAACAGATTGTAGCAAGGGAGATGAAACTAGAAGACTGGGGCGAGTATATGGTTGATTAATGTATCCGACCCCAAGGCTTCTCTCGATATATTCTAAGCCTTATGGAATTACGCCAAGGGACAGCTGTCAAGATAGGACTTAATAAATAAATTGGGGGAACGATGAAACAATGACCTGTTATTCATCGTCTGACATGCCATTCATCGGAACAGACGGCAGATTGAAATCGGTACCAACGGATTCCCAAACATACTTCTCGGCAGATTTGACGAAAGTCTTGAAATTAGCGAGGCAAGTTGAACAGAGATGCATTGCGATTTCAAGATTAATATCGAGGTTCCCGACAGCCTCATACGGTGACTGTGCTTGGAAAAGATAGTCGCATATTTTTCTAACGGCGCGGTCTTTGCTACATGTAAAACCATGCGTTGATTTCTGTGAGCATGATTGTGTCGAGCCGGGCCAAGGATAGTCGTGGAATCGCCACATAGATCTCTGTCTTCCTATGAAAAGCCGGACCATATTGGCCGATGAAATACTTTCAAACTGTTCTAAGTCCACGCTGCTGAGTTCTACGGGATGTTGGCGAGAGAATTCGACGACAGCTGGTGGCAGAAGCTCCGGTACGTCGCACTCGTAAGCAACATTGAAAAGTTTGATAGAGTCTGAAATTCTGGGATATGAATTCCCGAGCCTCTGTTTCAGTTGCACGTGATCCGAATATGCGAAGGGCCAATCCTGCTTGAGTAAAGAGACTATTCCGCGCCGCAGGCCATCTAGTTGATACTTGGTGGCCATTCTCAGTATACGTAACTTGACGTCGAGAGTAAAATCCGCCCTATCATGCATGGCCCTTAGTAAGACCATAAAAAAATGAGCAGCTGCATTTATTTTAAGTAGTAGAAGACATACAAGCCGTCATATAAAGCGGCCAAAAGGGCACTGAGATCCTTAGCGGAGTCAGGCATCCGAATCACAGGACGATCATCCATTGTCTCGACATCTTCGGGCTGTGGCAGCGTTAACATATCTTGGAAGACTGCGCTTCTATGCAGCATATGACGATGAATACGAGCCGGGGTGATCCTCAGGTTATGGTCTGTACGGTCTGGGATCAGGATGAGGTCGCCGTCAGCAAAGTGGGGGAGTTCCTCGATAGAGTGGGTCATGGTATAGCTGACGAAAGTGCGGGCGGCGGCGTGGTGCGAGATGAGCTCATAAATAGGCAGCAGCCTCGAGGTATCATGCGTAATCGTGAGCCGCGTGGCCCCGGGAAGTTGGCTGAGTACACTGAAAGAGCAAGGCACAATGGCACGTTGTCATAGAAGCAACCATTCCCTTGATTGGTAACAATTGATGCAGGAGGCAACTTACGCCGGACAGTGGTTAGGCTGCCTAACATGCAAGTTTCTTAGAGCTGTGAAGCATCCAATTGCGATGTATTCCAGTGATCCAACAGGCTAATAACCGAGGTACATAAGTCAGATGAAGGTTGGTTGAAAATGGGTTTGAGATTTATCAAGTGGATCGATTGTGCCACTGAGAGAATTTGGCATCAGATACATAGCTGTAGTGAGAAACGCAGGCCAAATGAGAAACGTAGACCGCGCGGTGTCTTGCTGAAACGTGGTATAACAGGAAATGGAATAACACACCTCTTCAATTTCTTCAGGAGAATGTGTACGGGCAAGTATATATGACGTCTCGACTGGAAGAAAGAAACGAGCATCGAGGTGATGTGACATGAGATGAGAAGAGCACGAAAGCGAGGGCGAGTGCTGTAGCAGGCGTCTTGATTATATCAAGCTAATCTCGTCCATGATTTGCAAGTACGTGAGCAGACTCTTGCAAATGATGCTTCGCAAGAGCTGCTGGTTAAGCACATTCAAACCTTGCATGAGACTCGGAGGCGTTGTAGCCCCCTAGCCTGTAGAGCATAGATGGTGAAGATTAGTGTACTCCGTAGCACACTGCATTTAAGTAGGAGCGCGATGGACTTACCTCGCTTGAAATGACTCTAAATATACCTTCTCGACATCAAAGGTGGTCATAATCACGACATGAAATATGACAGCAATGCAGAAAGCAAACAAAAGCAAATAACGAAAACGCCTCGGACTGCCCCCGGCCCTCAAGAGAGATGCAACTTTGCGGTGCATCCATGCGCCAATCCAACTCCTCCCGTTAGACGTCAGTACCTTGCTAGAGAATCAAAGTGGTTACTGTATAAATCATCGAGACCTGGCATTATGGTGAGAAATGGTTTATGCTTGAAAGACTGAGGCCATATTACAGTTTCCATTGTCCATTGATCGCCCCTAGAAGACCGCCACCACATGCTAAAGCTGGTAAATCGCGTATATGGCGCATCCCCCATTGGTACAGCTCGACAGGTTGGTGAAGGGGAACGATGGTGGGAATGGGACGGTATGACGCTCAGGCCACGCGTCGGACGGATCGTACCGATAGCTGACCACAAAGGAGACTACGGTACTTTCACAAAGGAATATATTTCATAAAGGGACGTCTCTCTCTCCCTTTATCTTCGTGATCTATGAGTCTCGTCGATAAAATCTAGAAATAGCAGGACATCGTTTTCATTTCAATGTATGGCCTGGTCTGCTCCTTTTGGAAAACCTCTTGCTGCTCTTGACATATGCGGATCCTCAACTGTAGCCATAGCATGGCAGTTCAATCATTGATCCCATAGTAGGCTTCTATCTGTCTTGCCGCACATGATGCCTGCTGCGGCCCTATATGGCTCATAATGTTGGTGAAACACGTACTCGACGCTCGGAGACTCTCGCATAGTGAAAGACCCCCTTATTCAGGAGCCACATATAGGAAACCTTCCAAGCGTTGTATTTGCGGACGAGACTGCCTGACTGGAGAGACTCCTGTCGAGCAGTGCTTCTATATCACCTTTGTCCTTGGACCCGTCATCACCCAGATTATTGATCAATAATACGGCATGATGGGCCTGAAAGTGACACCTGTGATGGAGTCTGTCCTTTTGCTGACATAGTTGGAACCAGAGTGATCCCATGTAAATCGGAGACGAGTCACTGTTCTTGTCCTAATTCGGACGTAGATTCTGTGGGGGCGGATCTCCTCGTGTCCAAACACGAAACTGTGGCGAAAGCACCATGACTGTCTGGTACCCGTGGACACTTGCCAGGTGTCAGACTGTTATCCAAGTAATTCTCACACCCCCGGCAATAAACAAAAACAGTTCTGTATGAATATTGTCGGTTTCTGGAGGACTATCGCACGATTCACCTGACCGCATGTCAATGACGATTCTTGGAATCTACGTCTAATGCCAACCTCATCGGCGATATGCGTATGTCAGCACTAATTTCTTCGCGAGGCCGCAGAAGAGTGTCATGCGCTGAGTAACGACCTTGTGTGATGTCTTTGCAGCAGCACAGAGTGCGGCCAATTTCCCCCAGGAACGATGATGTACCTCAGGACAAACCGGTTATGTTATAGGATGGTACGTACCTACGTAGCCGTTACAGACCTGTGGCTGATTCCTTTGCCTCAGCCCTGCAGCTATTATGTCGGGCTCCCTGGTAAGTGAATACCTTTCTAGTGAGCTATAATAGCGTAGATCTCTGCAACCACCTCGAATTTCGAATCGCAATGGCATCTGAAAGCTACTTTGACATACACGGGATTTTTTCCAATAGAGACGACGATGTACAAGTCAGTTGTCTTTCTCAACAATATGGACAAGCTCTAGGTGGGGCGGAAAGGCTCCAAACAATCATCAGGCTGTATACACTTTATTTATACTTGCAGCAAAATTTATTCGGCTTTTCGATCAGAGACAAGTCGTTGAAATAGCATCATTTGGCTGTACATTGAAAAAAAAGAGAGACGCGTGACGTCACGCGTTCACATACTTATGTATCTAGTATTTCAAAAACTAACTTACGTGCGTAATAAACCACGCGCCCCGTCTTTACATCTAGCTGCTATGCTCTCTATCCGCTGGTGTAATGGTCAGACTGAGTCCTCTTGTTTATACAACTGCGGCTTATCCCGGGCCACGGTCACAGCCGATGATGGACCGTGCACGGCCTTGGCCCAATATAAGGGCCGATGTCGCGCAGTAGTGTTTCTTCATACTTACCTTGATGGCACAGGTGCTTTCATGTGTTGCGCTTGCGGGCTACGAAAGCTGACCATAGCACGGCGACACATTGTCCCCAGCCAGCTCTTGTAGCTTGTATGCGGTCTAGGCCGCATGCACTGTCTAAATATTTTCCTGTCCTGGTTCGCTCCTCGGAGTGGCTGGGCTCCTTTTTTTTTGGTATTATCCAAGCCTTAACCCTAACCCTGTTTCATTGTGTAATAATTATTAATTGATCAATAAATATATTGATCTTAACAGCATCGCTGCATGTAAGTTCATGCGCAGCTAGGGTCTTGCGATGCTCGACTCAAGGCACGGGGCCAATGGAAGTGTTTGATCAACGTCTGTATCTTTTTTTCTCATACATCAGGAATTGCGGTCAGCGCGCTAAAGGTGCGCATACTCACTGAGGTAAATATATACAGTACTGCCTATATCAGGTTAGATGTGTATATACTGTATATACTGTATATATGGTATATTCCGGCCTATATCCCCTATACTGTATATACCGCTCTGCGGCGGTATATACACTATATACCGGCTCAGACCGGTATATATAATACAACTGAACCAGGTTACTTATAAATGCACTGCTGCACCGCTGAAGCTCACTAACTCACTGCACTTGAATGTCCCATTCCAACATGCCGCTATCACCAGCTCTGATGACAATGCCAATGACTACTAGAGTTCTATGAGTTTATAGATAAAAATCCTATTTATTAGAGTAGTTTTTGTGTATATTAAGGCAGCAAGAATAATAATTATCTGTTTGATACTATCATCTAAACAGACCACAACCTGAGTATACTGCAATATAGATGGTACAGAGGGTATATATGGTATAGACAGTATATACAACGGTATATACAACGGTATAGACGGTATATACGGTATAGATGGTATATACGGTATAGACGGTATAGACGGTATAGATGGTATATATGGCATATACCGTATATACGTGATATATATCAGACATATGTACATATATACTGTATACTATATCTTATATGGGGGCTCATGTAGCCGAGGTATGGCATGTATATAGCGTATATACAGTATATACCTATCGACCGTAATCCCTGATGTATCTTGGGTCGAGTTCCGTGTATTTGATGCATAAGTACTCAGCCAGATGTTCCCTTCACTTGAAATAGCACTGAAAGTGACTAAGGTACATGCGTAGACGGGTTTCGGCGTTTGTGTACATTAATATTCTCTCGTCTCCTACTGCTGTCCTCATTCTCCCCTCCATCATCAACTCCCCACACTACCCGCATCGGTGCATAACGGAAGAAAAGGACACAACAACCATTCGCCACTAGCTGTACGCTCTTTTTTCAGCAGTGGTGACAAGGATGGATATATCTCGTTGAACGACCATTCGAGATAGTTGTCGAGAAGGGTGGGACCGTAACAGGGAACATAGGCGAAATATGACGCAGTGTAAAGGGGTGTGGAGAACGGAATGAGAACTAAATATCGGGAAAGAATCTATGCCAAGGGCAGAAGCACTTACGTCCTGTGAGTGGTTCAGATTATAAAAGGAGGAATGCAGTAGGGCGGAAGCACAACCGCGAAGGGACCAACGCACCAGCTGTTAGAAGAATGCCGACGAATGACAGTAGATACCAAGAGAAGCGTCAGAAGCGTCAGAAGCTCACTGGCTGTGGAAAAAAATGACGAGGAGGGACATCGTGATAAGCAGGGCAGCGTCATAAACTCACGAGCTGTGGAAAGAATGCTGACGAGGGGCTGAGATAAGCGTAGCAAAGCAGATGCCAAGGGAAGCGTTAGAAACTCACGTCCTGTGGAAAGAGTATCGCCGAAGGACAAGGTGATAAGCAGGGCAGCGTAGATCTCAAGTGAAGCGTCAGAAACTCACGTCCTGCGGAAAGAATGTTGCGGAAGGACAAGGTGATGAGCATGGCAGTGTAGATTCCAGATTCCAAGGGAAGCATCAGAAACCCACGCGCTACGGAACAAATACCGACGAGGGACAGGATGATAAGCTAGGGAGCGTAGGTTCCAGGGGAAACGTCAGAAACTCACGAGCTGTGGAAAGAATGCCGAAGAGGGACATCGTGATAAGCAGGTCAGCGGAGAGTCCAAGGGAAGCGTCAGAAACCCACGCGCTACGGAACGAATGTCGACGTTGGACGGCGTGATAAGCAGGGTAGCTTAGATTCTAAGGGAAGCGTCAAAAACTCACGTCCTGTGGAAAAAATGCGCACGAAGGACTGTGATCATGACAACGTAGATGCCAAGGGAAGACTCAAAAACTCACAAGCTGTGGAAATAATGCCGCTGAGGGACTGTGATAAGCAGGGCAACGTAGATGCCAAGGGAAGAGTTAAAAACTTACGTTTTGTGGAAAGAATGCCGACGGAGGACAGGGTGGTAATTAGGGCAGCGGAAATGTCAAAGGAAGAGTCAGAAACTCATGAGCTGTGGATAAGACGGGATAGCGAGGTCAGCGGGGCGATATAACATGATGGCCACGACATGAGCGTACGACCTGTGACGCCCACGTTCATATAGCACGTCGATATGACCAGATATGCCCATGCAAAGGACAAAACAAATAGCTCACAGCCTTGAATACAATATATTGTCTTCAGCCTCTGAACGCCGTAGCGTGTGACTTACCGTTTACAGGGAAGTGAAGGCATAGCTGACCTCCTACCAACAACAGCGGAGATGAAAAAATAGGTAAACGTGACATTACTAGATAGCCTCACCAGCTACCGATAATGCATGCCATCATAACAGGCATCACAATATGTACCTCATTGTGCGAAAGAGCATTGACACGACATACCACCTGTCAGCAAAGTGTCTAGGGTGGAATGAAGCACCCTTGATGCGGAGAGCTTACAGCCTACGCAAAATATAGGCATCAGAAGGTACAAACATCGCCATACAGTTAGTTATTCACAGGAGACACTCACTTCAACCTATTCACGACTTACACTCGTAACCCATCAGGTGCATTGGCACATTGCCGTCAGCAGATGAATCTATAATCCAGCGATCAGAAAAGTCATATCCTGTCTGGGGTGCAATACTATGTAAGAACATATCACACTCACATAAGGAGCATAAGCACACTTATGTTCTATCCATTTGAATGTGGAAGGGTTGGAACTTCTGTGTGGATCCAGGCCCATGTACTCTGGAGACTCATGTTCTCCAGGCTTGGGCTAAAAATATGGGCCAAGCCCCAGCCTGGCCCTCCAAAGCCTTGTGTGACCCAGCCCAAACCATCAAGAGCCCTCAAAGGAGGTCAATGAGTTACCACCAGCAATTGTACTTCATGAAGAAGCTTATCTGGAAGGATGGCTCAAAAATTTAGATGGTATGAATACATGGGCTTATATACTAGGGGGTACATGTAACTGAGTAAGAGTAATGAGTTCCAAGTCAGAATGGAAGAGGCATGTGATGTGGACTGGAATTATATTCAGGGAACATAATGTAGAGAAGAGGAATGTAAGCATAATATCTAAAAGGTACCTATCATCCATTGGTAAGGGGGCATAGGTGTTCCACTGGGAACAAGGCACCATTGATGATAGAAGGGCTGAAGGGGAGCAGGGAGCTGAATAAGAATGGAGTGGCTCTGTTAACAAGGTTGTGGAAGGTGGGACTAGAAGTGTGGAATGCACAGATGTAACCACTTATTGGGGATAAATGGCATGGGTATGTATATGTGCTTGTGTGAGTTTGATAGGTTTGAAGTGCAGGGAATAGCAGCAAGCAAAGAGCTTGTAGCATGAAGTCAGTGAAAAAGAAGGAAGTGAAGCAGAAGATCCTAGTGCCAATGCTGTAAACTTGAGACATTTAAGTTGTGCTTTTGCATTTGAATCAACGCAGTCAGGTGAATGTTCATGTTTAACAGCACCTTGAGGCTGAAATGATAATGAAAAAATGGGTATGCCTGTTAAGGAAAGAGATTTGGTTGCATCTAGTACTTACTCTGATTTGCCAAAATGATCAGTTCCCCAATCAATTGGTGATGAGGTCTACTTGCGGTTATAACACATGCTTACTGATGATGCTTGCAATGGTGCTGTTCTTGTATTAGCCTAATCAGTGTGTGATTTTGTTGAGTCATCTTCATCTTTGTCATTGCTAGTATTTACAGGTAGCACAGGACATTCAGCCTTTTTCTTCAAGAATTTAGCAGCCACAGCAGCCTATTTGTGATGACATAAATAGAATATCATATATCTGTGCCTAGAATGTACCTGCAGTCCATCTTTCATCTTTTCAGTAAGATTAATAATGCTAATACTTGGTGATTTCACAACTCCCTTGCTGTTCTTGTTGCATTCACTATTAATCCAACCATAAGCATTCTTTATGAGTGTAGCCCAGGTCTTGTTATCATTAAGAAGTTTGGAAGTGGCTTCTGGTTTTTAGGAATAAAAGAGAAAATGTACCCAACTTGGATGCTGGACACCTTCCAGCCCATTTCTCAGCACATGTCTTTAAGAAAATGGGTCCAAACCACTGTAGATATAACCTCCAGATCAAAAACAGCACCACCACAAGGGATCTCAAAGACCATCTTAAATGGCTCAGGTTCAGGGTCTGAACCACTTTCATTGGAATCATCCTGAGAGGATGTTGACAGCTCATCAAGCTGTACTTCAGTGCTTATGACACACTTCAATAATAGTAGCAGTATGCATACTTTCATCAAGATTGTTGGCAGTTTTCTCTTTGATTCTACTACTGCTAGCACTGGTTCCTCTGCTATCAGTATCATCCTTCATGCCCAGCAGTGTTCTAGCAATTGACATCTCATCATATTCATGTTCATCAGGAAAGGTGGGTGTGAGTTTGGGTTTTGCAGTGTGAGTGGCCTTTGAAGATACTTAGGGCGGAGCCACCTGACTTCTGCTTCATACAATCATTGAGGGCCGGGATAATAACTAGGAACATAGTCTGACATAACCAGCACGTGGCACAGCTAGACACCAGCATACAAAGTGAACGATGTCACTTTTATACATCCACACATAGTGGCCAACTGGGATGCTTTTCCGTACTTGGTTCTCAGTCCTCCAGACATCCCGAGTCTTGGCATCGTCCTCTCAATGCACCTGTATCAGTTGCTGGCGTCGGTCCTTAGTGAACGTCATTTCAATTGTTCTGGTGTACGTACTAGCTAGCTAGCAGTGTGATCTGCAAGTGGACATCGACGCTCGCAAACAGAACACTAGGTGAGCTCCACCGGCGGACCCTCCTACAACGTGGTATGTCCTTCTACAGTTATGTGATGGAATCATTTAATACACCAGGTGAATACAGTAGACTGCCTCTAGACTGTATGCAAGGTTAAGATCTGATGGTGTCTCAGCTTTATTATCAATATTACAATCGACAAGACGCTAAATTACATAGAACGCAGTGTGATAGATCTCGGGTGAAGATGCAAATATAGTAAGAAAAATAAAGATGATACACGACATGCAAAACGCTGATATACAGATATCTCGGTGTGGTTGAGCGCAGTGTGGTAAAATGTTAGAAGAGATGGATGGTGGAGATGCGTCGACAAGTCTAATGCTTCAACGTGGTGCGATCTTTACCTGCGCGGTCAAGATAAGTGTAAATAGCATTAATGGCTGCAGGCACGCCGTCCTCCTGAAGGGAAATATGAGAAGTAAGCACCGCCGCAGACCTCGACTTATGATGTACACTGACCTCTCGGACGCGTGCCCCCACGGCAGCTGCTTTCTCTATCATGACACTGAGGGGAAAAATCCGTCGTCAGAAACATATACACAACCTACCTATGAATCCCAAACGAGACCTACCGATCAGTCGTAGCTTTTTTGAGTGCTTCTGCGAGGTCTGCAGAGTGGAGACTTGCAACTCTCAGACCGGCCTAGCGAGGCATGCATAAGCATTAGAACCAGATAAAGGAGGTGCAACGTACTCCGAGTCGCTGTACTCGCGATGCCCAAAAGAATTGATCCCTGCAACCAACATGTCAGCCCCAGAACAATCGATTCACACATACAAAGGCCACCCACCCAAACCAAGGCTTGATCAGCGTTGGAATGCCGGCTATAGTGCAATAGATATCGATTAAGCCCTTGCGCATCCAAGACAAATATAACCATCTCCGGCCACAAACCTCGTAAACTGGCCCCAGTCGTTCCCGACCCGCCGTGATGCAATGCAGCATCTATCTGTGGGAACAGCCAACTAAAGGATAGGTAAGACATAGAGTGCTGCATGTCGCAAGTGTTGACTCACTCGTGTGGAACCACGTCGATCTAGCGCGGAAGGCGTAAACGACGCGAATAATAATAATAAAAAAACACACCATATGAATCTGACGAGGGACATCGAGCTCCGGGCCCGGATCCTTATCCTTATCCATACGCGACGACCACCCTTTTGAAAGAATCGCCCTCACATCGCCTACATGATTTAAACGCCCAATGAGAATCCATCCATAACTTCAAGAGCAACCCAACGCACTCTTCAGAACGGCTTTGAAAATGCTTCTCGTCATTTCCCTGGCGCGGGGAACCGTGATGCTCCCAAAACCGATATACACAAGCGGCTTCCCGTCCGCCCGCGCGCTCGCGATGAACTGCACTAGCGCCTCAGACGGCGTCCAATTCAGGTCGGGATTATCCAAGAACCAGCTACAGTTCGTTCCTATCGTCAGAACCATCGCCCAAAAATACGCCCGTAGCCCAACACTCACTATCCCGTAATTGTGATCTGATCACCCCAGTCAAGCGGCTTCGGGACCACCTTCTAAAAATGACACATTCAGCGACCCCTTTTCGTCTCTCTCTCAAAAAAAAAGGTAGCAAAAGGGAACCGACCGACGAAAAATTATACAAGAACGGAATTTTGGCCTGCGCCATATGTCCCATGTCGGTCGATGGCAGTCTGAGATGTTTCTTTCGCCATTTATTGATCTGGCCAGACGTCCCGAGCCAAAAGACATTGTCGAATAAAATATAGCTAAAAATAATTTGTTTTAGGCTAAACCCAGTGTGTTGTGGTAGGTGCTCACGAAGCCATATTGAAGCGTGCAGAGTTGTCGACGGGCGGACTTATGAACGGGTGCGGGTACTGGGCGGTCCTGGACCATGGCATCGTGAAGGCGCGGAAGTACGGAATATCTGGCCACGTCTTGAGCAGGACCATAAAAGCAGACAAAAGGGGGGACACATACTCAACGCCTCCGCGATATGCACGCCCGCCATCGCAGGCGGACTCTCAATCAACACGTCCGCGTCCTTACACTGTTCCCACGCCTCGAGGAGCACTACATTAAAAAAAACACGCGACATCTCAAAACCCCAGGCCCACAAATCTCCTTTAACACACAACTCACAGTCATCGATCCACGTCCGGAACTATCACAACAGCCCGTTCGTCAGATTAAAAAAAAAAAACAAAA
>QFFB01021824.1:0-16585 GCA_003316465.1 Ramaria cf. rubripermanens
AAGGCGAAAAGGCAGCAATTGTGTCCAGTTGACGAGAGTTGAGTTAGAAGACGGGGTATATTGCGAGCACCGAGTCATGAGCACGGGGTAACAGAGGATACAGCGATCACAGCAGCAACAGTGAGTCAGCGACGTTTCAAATGTCGCCATCGAGTGGACATGGAGAGGACAAGGAGTAAGTATCGAGCGTTAGCAGACATTCGGTAGTATTACGTAAGAGAGTTCGTTACTGTATCTAGGCGTCAATGTTTAGTTAGTCGGCTCCTAGACTTACATCAATAGTGTTGAGATTAGGTAAACCGACCGGCACCTCGGTGGACTGACGCGTCATATGTAGAGCTGACGCGTCGTATGGACGAGACGAAGGGCTGTTTGCACCTTGCATACAAAGGGCGTAGGATATTATTAGATCGGTCATTTATGTATTTAAGAAGCAGCGACCTTAGTCGCTGCTTCTCATCGAATATAGAATCAACAACTTCTATCTTGTCTTCAACCTAGTAACAGGCCCTAGACATATAACAGGACACATATAACATGTCAGGTATGTCTGTTACATGTGACCCCTTCCTCTTGTCTGTTCATTCACCATCCAATGGTGCGTAGTGCATGGTCAATCTGCGCTCATCCTTGGTGCAACGGGCTCAGTAGGAAGGAACATCTTAAAGGAAGTGTTGGGCTCACCTCGCTTTACCCGTGTGGGCGAGTTCGGCAGACGCACGACTGCCTTGGACACGGACGGGCTCAACCATAAAGAGAAGCTCATCCAGAAGGTAATTGATTATGAAAACCCCGCGGAAGCTGGTTTCAAAGACGAGAAATGGGATGTTATATTCATTGGGTAAGGCAATACCATCACGTACTCGTCAGTTCGTTTCTAATTCGTTGCTCGCAGCATGGGAACGACGCGTAAGAAAGCAGGTAGTATCAAGAACTTCATCAAGATCGATCAAGAGTGATAAGCCCCTTCCTCTCTCTCTTGAACTTGACGGCAATAACCTGCTAAACCCTAGCTATGTTGTGGAAGCTGCACGAGCTGCCAAGCAGGCAGATTATAAGCAACGACTTGTTTACGTCTCAGTGAGTTTCTACCAATGGTACCACATTATAAACTAAGAACACACTATTCTACCAGTCTGGAGGAGCTAGTCTTAATTCGATGTTTCCCTACACGAAGTACGGGAGAGCCTCTTGTCCACGACAACTATGCTAAACGACTCCTTTTTAAGGAGCAAAGGTCAAACTGAAGACCGCTTAGCCTCCCTCGGATACTCAGACACGATTGTATTTCGACCTGCAATGCTTCTTGGGAAAGATCCCGCAGAATTTATGGAAAATGCGGCACAGTATGGTGATTTTTTTTCCACATGTCCATGCGGTTGATTGTTCTATTGCAACAGGTGGGTGGCCGCTCCGTTGTCGCGATTGACAGATAGTGTCGCAATCGATGTATGTTCCCTGCTCCTATTGTTATGGTAAGTATGTACTAATTTAACATTGCGTTGCCAGGTGAAAGTGCTAGCCAAGAGTATTCGCATCGCTGGTGAGCTTGGTTCGTCCGCCTTGCCTCCATCAGCGGAAGCCACGGTTATACGCGGAAGCGATGGGACTTCAAAATTCACTCTGGTACAGAATAAGGGTTGCCTCAGAATGTCAGAGAGTCAGTAGTCTTATCGGTTTGTAGTGTACAGGTTAAGCAGAGTCAGGACCCCCTTCGATCTTGTCAGAGTTACGTAGGCGTTCCCTATGATAAGGTATTACTTGTTTTAATGACAAGGATAAGGGGTGTTGATTGGCCTTCGATCTCAGTTACGCGTGAGTCTACGATATTGAGCAGCCTCACAAAAAGGTAAGTCCAGAACTTGGCCTGTTAAAAATATGAAAATATTTTTACACGAACTCGAGGGTGTTTGCAGGAATCGCGTTCGGAAATGACTGACTAAGCACTGACGCCCAGATACAGTAACGAACTCTCTTACGTAATACTACCGAATGTCTGCTAACGCTCGATGCCCACTCCTTGTCCTCTCCATGTCCACTCGATGGCGACATTTGAAACGTCGCTGACTCACTGTTGCTGCTGTGGTCGCTGTATCCTCTGTTACCCCGTGCTCATGACTCGGTGCTCGCAATATACCCCGTCTTCTAACTCAACTCTCGTCAACTGAACACAATTGCTGCCTTTTCGCCTTCGTGCGGTGTGATCTGGAGAGACTGGGTACGATAATTGGTGAAACTCGTCCAACCCACCTGGTGTGAACTGGATTATTTTATTTTGTACGATATTGGCCGTCGTTATGCTAACGTGTGAGAGCAAGTGAATTCCTGAGCCATTATCCGCTGGTACGTACCACCTTCCCTTGGACTGTTTTTCTGGAGTGCGTGCGCTGAATGGCATGTTCATCAACCAGGGACATATCTCGCGCATCCAATGGCTCTCTGGGCCTCTTATCTGACGCCCTGCTAAGTGTAGGTGACAGCAGCAATGAGGTCATCCGAAAGTTACAGCAGTTCGCTGAGCTTCCAGGACCTGTTCCGGACAACGTTTATGCAAGTGTGTGCTTCGCTCTCACTTTCTTTCTCTCCCAATCCTCCATAAGACAGTGTTGAATAGTAGGACATGGATCTGACTTGATTCCAAGATGAGTCACAAGCACATCTCCACCTAGGCCAGAAAGCTTTAGAAGACATGTACATCTGTGGGAATGTTCAGCGACATATCTCAACCAGAAAACTGTCTAACCCACTCACATAATACTCGTGACTGGGGTGAAAAATGACCGCACCTGTGCATGGAGTGCATCCCTGCGATTTTAAGCGGAAAATCCAGAATTTTAGAATACCTTAGCGCCCACAGTTTAATTAGGTAGGGTTATTCGATTTATAAAGACTTGCCTAGCCGATACTGTAACAGAGTGGACAAAATAATTCACACACTAGGCCCGCTGCAAGATGGGAGCGGCAACACCATGCACCAGTCTTGCCCGAAACGGTGATCATCACCCAAGCCACTTGTTATTGCAGCCTATGGATTAATGCAGAATAAAAGGGAGCAATTGACATGACCATCAACCGCTCATCACCAGACGGATAATGCTGTGCCCTCCTCACCCATATTGTCACACGAGTAAACAAAAAAGACAGTGCACATACGCCTAACTAGGAGTGAAGGCTGGGTGTAGAAGTCATACAAGTTGTTATCTAGCTTGATGCACAATACGCAAGGCGACTGCGGGTATGTGGCAGAGATATGAATATGTATAAACAGGAGAAAAAGGTGAGTCATCCATCTTCAAGTGCTGGATGGGAGGTGAGACGAGTGACTGTGAATTGAGAACAGAGACACAAAAATATATGGAGTCAGGTGAGTCGAGCAACTTCAAACGCCCAGTTTATTGGCAACATCAGGCACTGGGAGGCGTCGAGCCTAGTCATGAAAGAATCGTGGATAGTCGATCCGGAGGATGAAGAGGTGGGGGCACCCTACAAGTGGGAAGGTGAAACCGAAAAGACAAGGTGCCCAAGATAAAACCTTGAGGAAAAGGGCTGTCATCGAGACGGGTATGCATGCATGAGCCTTCCAGAGCGGGGAGGTAAAAAGAGGCATCGTAGACATTCTTTGAAAGTCGGATGAGGAGGGAAGGTATGTGATATGAAAAGCGCTTTTGAGCGGCAGAGAAATAAGATACCATCAAGCACGTCAGAAATTTGACCAGCTAATGACATCATCTCTGGCGTCTCCTAGGCCATTGTTACCCTGATCCAGCAAGGTCACTCCTAGGCTCGCGTTCCGCATGGGACGTTCGGGTTTCGGACTCCCATGTGTTCGTTTCTCGAATACCCAAGAAGGAACAGCGCCTATCTCGACTTCATCGGCGGGGGTCCCCTGGCCGAACGCATACCCATTCGGTTTCGCAGGCGCAGGTGCATGGAAAGGGGATCGGCGGCCAACAATATACCATCCATCCTCAAATGTCTGGATAAGGGTAACCTGTTCGTTCGGCCGGAGGACGAGCTCATCGGGTAAGAGGGGTGCGAAAACATGGCGGACTCTCAGTACGCCCGAGCCTAGGCGAGAACCTGAAGAAGCCAGTGATGAGCGCACAGAGGACGAGAGGGAGTTAGGCCGCATTGCACTGAGGATAGAGGCGCGTGAGAAAGAGAAGGATGCGGATGCGGACGACATGCGATGCGCTTCGGCTTGGTGTGTGGGCGTGCGCTGTGTGAGGTTACTGGGACTGAAGGGACGGGGCATTGTGCCCGCCGCTTGGTGGTGCGCTAAAACCTCAACAGAGGACATCGGACGGCCAGAAGGGTGTATCGCAGGCTCCGGCGAGAACTTAGGTGGCCGGGGACGAGCGGCGGGCAGGGGCATAGGTAAAGGGAGTATAACAGACGGCGTCAAGTTGCGTCTCGACACGGAGCGAATAAGGCGAGAATTTGACGCTTTGATGTCCTGAGTATCGCTGTACAGGCTCAAACACTGCAGCATGGATAAAAATTCCACAAACTCACGCGTACGATCGGGAGCTGTCTGTTTGCATTTGCAGCATTTTGGGCGATTCCTCGTCGTGAGTGCCTCCATGTCTGCGTCTGCGTACAAACACATATATGAGAATGATCGCCAACACAACCGCAGCTGCACCAGCGACAGCGATTCCAGCTATCATTGTAGTAGATAAACCGAGCGTAGTCGGAGTGGTGTTGGGGCTTGCCATATCGTTCGGAAAAGAGTGGATTGGTGTAAAGACCGTGAATGTGGAAACGAGCGGTGTCTGTTGAGCCTACGGCTCACCTGCAGCTGCAGGTTTGCAGTGAAAGACAAGGGAAAGGAACAAAGCCCCGAACTCATTATTACGGACAGGAACAGTCTTCGAAATTTTCCACGTGCTTGTCGCTATGGTAACTTTCATTGTCGTAATGACATCATCAATTGCCACTATGATTTTGATGATATGGGCTACAAATCAATGATAAACACACATACAATTTTAAGTCAACGTCGAGCGAAATCTAAGTATCGGAATTGAGGCTAATATTACGTTACTTACATAAGCATCAGGCCTTATGAGTGGACGCACTGTTACAACGTACAATTGTTTATATATTTTAGCAACGGCCGAGTGTCCGAGGCCTTCACCGGTCTTCACTTGCAGGGAAGGAATATTATCATGTGTGAGAAAAGAACTCAACAGGAGATGCGCATTAAACTCGAGCGCATAGTTGAAGGACCGGATAGAAACTCATTTTCATTTGCTGTAGACTACGCAAATACTTATACCTGGGGCTCGGAGTCTCAAATCAATGTACGAAATAAAGGTCCAGGCGGCGTAGTCACGCCGTTACAAAGATAAGGTAAAATAATGAGTTCGCAACAAGGAAGAAGTCCGTTTGTGATACTCATCGCTCATCTGGCTTTGTAGTGAGTTCTCCATGTGCATGTGGTTAATTCTCGGCTTTGGCTTCTTGGCTTGCGCCATGCAAACCCTTAGCATCTGCTTCCAAATTGAATGATGAGTTTTGTATGCGATATCACATTGAGATGTATACTAGGTAAAATTACACGGTTGGTGCTTGGCTGGTAGTACAGAGAGTAAGTATTTCATGTCACTTAGTCATTGTATCCTCTTGGACCACTTGATGTAGGCATGATTGGCACTTCGATGCCCTGTTGCTTCCAAATCTCAAGCTGCCTGTCCTTGGCTACTTTGCCGGTGGAACGCTCATAAGCTTCGACGGAAAGAGGCCGTTCCCCGTGTGGAGTAGCACGCAGCGCGTGTCGTCGCGCTGGCCAAAAGTCGAATATGGCAGAGTGCGTGACAATCTATAGAAGCAAATGTCGGTTCAATGCGTCACATATTTTACCAGATTGTCCTTGTATATGAGAGAACACTGACTCTATTGTCCCAAAAAGCGATATCGTCAGTCTCCCATTTATATCGCACTTGGAAGTCTGGATTTTCGGCTATTTGGGCGAAGAGGAATTGCAGAACGTTGTCTGACTCGGACTTGGGTATCCCAACGATGCGGCGAGTGAACCCTACGGAAGTAGTGAGTAATGGGAACCTGAGGCATGACTTCGGCCCGAACCTGGGTTGACGTATACGCTCTTCCAACCTGTGACCGGGTGCACTCGCACCACTATCATATTGTCAACATGCGACTTATCATCATGGAGGCGCACTGAGCTCACCAGGGTGAACGGTCTCAATCTCCTGACGGCGAACATGACAACCAGCAGCCCGTGATCCTTGCGCCTGAGCTGCCGCACTGTGTACAGCGCTAAGGCCTTCCAGATATTTCTGAAATCCGGGAGATAGCGACGAGTATAGTGCATATCTATATCCGAATTCACGAGCTATTCTCAAATTTCCAACCTTCGTTAACTTACCCAGAGCTCCAAATGGTGTCCCCCCCGACTTCAGGAGACGTGTAGAGCTTGAGCGATGTCACGCTGGGCGGCTGGATTTCGAATGTCACGTCGCTGTGGAACAGTTCGAGTTTAGAAAATGCAGTTGTGTCTGGTCTCCTGCTCCCCGAATCATTGTATACCACTGTAGCGTTGGTTCGTTCAAATGCTCAAGGAAGCACAGTCGAGGCATACCATGAACTTCCTCAAGACCAGGTTCACGCGGAACGGGGGTTGTGGGATGTTTATGCAAAGGACCAAAGTATCGCGCCAAGTTCAACTGTTCGTGGATGTTAATTGCTTGGTGACGGAAAACTATTGGTTCGTTCAGCAATGCTCAAGCGAGAACCATTGATTAACGTACAAACGACACCGCGTTCCGCAACCAGCAGCGCGCTGCACGTCCAACTACATGAGCAAAACTTCACACGTAATTAACGAAAGGGACCACACAGCTCATCCTTTTGGATATTGGACAGGTGCCTCAAGTCAATTCCCGAAATTTCGCATCCGATGGTGGGGGTGAGTTGTTTAACTCTGGAAGCCGCAGAGAATAGGGCCTTCTTGTCGGGGTCAGCGAATAATCCTCGGTCAGTGACAGACTGCTCCTTCAATGGTTCCCAGTCTACTTTCGGAAATGATGGCTAGATGCGACATTCATCCTTTATGAGCGTGCGGAATCAGCGCTACCTACTTTATATTTCGCATACTTGTACGAATCGTCTTTATCGTCTTCACCTACGGGACTATAAAATGGGTTGGCAAGCAGAGAAGTATGAATATCTTTCTTCACTCCGTAATGATCGAAATCGCCATTCGATGAGATAATTGCGACGGGAGCCATAGTGAGTTACTAGATGAAACTATACCGAGCAGTCTTATAAAGACCAAAGTGCGGTACCGGAGCAAAATTCTCATACGTCTAGAAGCACTGTGATTGCGCCATCGTCAGCAATACTATGGCGTGATGGGAATCAGATGCTATCGTCCGACAAGCAGTACCTTAGACGGAGAGAACGCTCGGTCCGAAATGTCATTGCCTGAGAGAAACGACGTGCAGCTACGTTTGTAACCAAGCCAAGAACCAAGAATCCGTGAGCTGCTCCTGAGCAGACCTGCCGCTATGCCTACTTTGGGTTGTGCCCACACTCTGAGTAAAGTTCTGGCGCCTGCCGTGCTACGATCGATGATCAGGTGATCCTTGTGGAATATAGAACATCTTCACTCCAAAAAATGTATAACTGCTTACCGTCAAACCACGAGGTCACTCCCGGTGAGAACTTGAGCTGCCCCGGCCTGGACCAGCAGGTGCGTAGCGCGTAAAAGCCTCCACTTCATGACATTATCATCGTAAGGAGCATACCCCACTATGTATGCAGCTCCTTATGCACAACGCAATTTGAAATACTAGCCTTGTACATGCGTTGTAACCGTCGTTGCCAAGTTGTTGAGCTGCTTAGGGCCCGTTCGGTGCCCGGAAACTGACCATTTCCAAAAGTAATTTCAGTTTCTGCGGGTTGCAAAAACTGGACAGTTTTTGGATGTTCTGGATATTGATGTGCCGCCGAACGCACCAATTTTCTGCGAATTTCCAAAAGCGCTTGCTAAGCCGGCTGGATCCCTGGCGATGACTATGTCATGTGACTTGTTCTAGATACATCCCGCCATCGCCCCCTGCAGTGACGACAGCTCCCCGGAATTCGACAGCGGCTGCGATACATCGGCCACTACACCCTCTCCCACTCACGCTTGCGCTAAGCAAGAGTACTACGCTGGCCACCTCATCTACAAGGCGGGAATGCCATCATAAGTAGAGCTAGGAAATCGGAGGGAGGATGTGTGACGATGCGCGATGGGCGGCGGGCATGATATGGCGGGAATGCGCGGGGTGACACCGCATGTACATGTGACTTCACGCGGCGGGCTTGATGACATAGATGGACAACCATGCCGGCAAGCCTTGAGCAGTTTTGGAGAGAAGCATAAATAGCTTTTAGCTGTTTCTGAAATTAAATAGGAGTTTCTGAAATAGGATTACAGAAATTGTTCAGAAAATGTGTGTTATGAAACGGTCAGAGTTTCTGAAATTTCCGGAATCTCTCTCAGTTTCTAATTTGGGTGGTTTCTGAAATCAGTTTCAGGGCGCCAAACTTACACACCTGTACCTACCCACATGCGCACACACTGAGCCAAACCCTGCCCCCCCCTAAGTTTTGTCAGAGATGCCCAGAGGGAAAAAACGGTGAGCACCATGATTTACTATTTTCGTGGCTATTGAAGAATGAATTAGTGCTACTCAATCCCCTGTTGCTTTGGTAGCAGTACCACCGGCACGCCTATGGCGATCACCGAGGCGCCCCTTTGTTCGTTTACCTGTTGAGCTAGTTCGACAGATATTCCGACTAATAGCGGCTAACCACCGTCGTACCGCCTTCTCCCTTTGCATCGTGTCTAAGGATGTCAATCGTTGGATTACCCCCATTCTATATTGCACTGTCACATTACTGTCCCAGGAACGTTTTGGGACTGGTCAACCATTGGAGATTCCCAAGCCTCACCTGATCAAGAACCTTTACCTTTCAAGCAATGTACACACAGTCGATCTTCGAACTTGTCCAATGCTTCAACACCTTACCATCGACTGGTGGCCCCTCTGTCATCAGCGAACGCTTCCCACGACCCTGACCCATCTCAGCATCATCTCCTCGTATATTTACCCCTCACACATCTCTAATACTGAGGAATATCTATCATTCCTCTCCGTCACCCACCTCTACCTAATAAATTCTGTGACGATGCCTGACACTTTTTGGAGCTTGTTGGTACTTCCCAATCTCACACACGTAGTTTGGGGGATGCATGCCCTCCCTCGGGAAGGGCACCTATCTGGATTCCTGACCCCACTTCTGAGACTTGCTAAGTTACGAGTCATTGGTATGCAAAGCTTTGTGACACCAAATCGCCGCCGAGCCTTGTACCGCCAAGGAGAAACACTCGAATCCGCAGTCCAGGCAAGTCCATTCCATGACAATCCAAAGATCGTCGTCATTCCGGGGCGCGGAAGGTTTACATCATCCTATTGGGGCCAATGGTTTCAAGGTGGTGAAGACATTTGGGAGACAGCTGAACGGCTCCTTTCTGAAAGTCGGTCTTGATAGCTTCGTATAACGGCTAGCTGATATTGAGGAAACAGAGTCTAAATAATAATTGAGCCTAGTAAACTGCCTACTTACCCCAGGAATACCGTGCTCGGGAACTTACGTCTTTCTTTGGCTAATTTATTCAGAAGATCCATATCTCCTTCGCCGGGGCAGAACTATTTTCACATAGGGCCCATCAAATGACCGCTATACAGGTCCATTGGACCAACTCAACCAGTAACTGCTATTGAACTATATTCTTACCCGTGCCAATTTCTTAATAACCTGAACGAGATTTTGAATAACACATGGAATGTTGCGGGGATATACAGTGAAGCACCCGGAAGAATACACCACTCGTTGAATGTAAATTTATATGACATACTTACTGGCTCCCACCCCGGCGCCGCCTGCACCGTTCCGCCTGCTCTTCGTCTAATCCGTGTTGGTTCTGGCCATTTTCGCGCCCTGTGACCTACTGCCGCCACTACTAGCACTCTCAAGATTATCTCGATGATCCAAATGTCAAGTTTCAATGGGAACTCCCTCGATGCAGCGTCTGTGGCCAGCTCACGGAAGAACATCGATATGGAGCGTATGAAAGCCGTGGAAGCTGATGCGGAGTTGGGAGAGAAACTTGGGGGCGAAGAGCACGGGGGAAGGGAAGAAGAGGCGTCAATTCCCAGAGGAGAGGGTGACTGCGAGGCGTGTGAGGCCGCAGACCGGTGCTTCGGTTCATAGCTATCATGCCCCTACATGGTGGGCTAGTATACTTGACAATGTTCTGATCCGAAGGAAACTGTAGGCTGTGTTGAGGCTGGTTCTGGGATGCCCTTCACAACAAAACAATTGGAATACTGTCCTGGGCAGTGTCATAGGATATGTGTGTACACGTACTACCATGAAAGCTAGCGCAGTGATCCAATCACCAATCAATCTGAATCTAGGGCTGACCCGTCAACACGAGTTGTCCTTTGAAGATGAAACGATCGGGAGTTAACACTGTAGAAAGAATAGGCGCTAGATTCCAGGTCCGCTTGCACTAGAGCTAATTAACAGTACCAACTTGTACTTATTTTAGGCTTCAAAAAATAAATTTTACAGAGTAGTAAAAATAAGTATCATAAAAGAATTGATAATTAGGTACAGGAAAAAATAATTGCAGAGTCCAACTACTAGCTGCAAATACCTGGCCACCAAGGCTGCCACTGTCTGGAGCAAGTACAAGTGAGTGTGAGCGTGAATTGTCTGGAGCTGGAGTGAGTGAAGTGTGCCATTTTGAAGTTAGTAGGTTTGTTCACCATGGCATGGATGATTGATGATGTCCAGTGAGAAATGCCCCAGGGTGCTGTCAAGATTGAATTTCAGAGTAAAGATATAACATCAGTGTAATTCCGACATGGGCCTACAGTCGTAGTGAATAACCCAGTCGTAGTACGCAATTGCACATGTTCTCAAGGAAAGGTCACCCCAGTTCAGGTGTTCCTTTCGCTGATCCAAACACTCCTGGGAAGTGCTGTGAATAGCGGTCTCAGTGACACCCCTAAAGGGGCATAGTGAAGAAGATCAAAGGTTTGAGCTCACCGTTGGAGACAACTACCGATGAGGTGGTAGGTTGTTGTACTAAGGTTTTTGCTACTAGTAAGAGGTCAAATAATGAGGTAGATGTATGATAATTGGACTAGAGAACTGTACAAGTGGAATTGAAGTACTTATAGTAAAAAGCAAATGCAGGGGGGGATGGATGGAGAGAGGGTTCATGGGGCAAGGCAGCTGATGGGACCTATGAGTGAAACTCGTTGGCTAGACCAGACTTCCACTTGCATTTGGTGACCCTGCATGCTGCATGGGGGATGCAAATGATGCAAAACAAGGGCGAAGTATTGTGGCACAATGGCGAAGAATATGTTCGGTGACCAGCGAATAGAAGTGAGATAGACTGTGGTGGCCTTGCTGACATCAGTGTGATGGAAACCCGCCGGCCAGATTGACATAATTCACTGGACTTGAGATGTGGAAAACAGCAGTCATGACAGGTGCATTGGTATCTGGTAGCATCTAACAGCAACAACAGGACCACTCAAACTCTCTTAGGATAGCCAGGAACTGTAGAGATCATTGTATATTACACATACCATGATCTGGGTCTAGTCTCTGAGGCACTTGATCTATTTTTAATTCAGAGGTCTAGTTGATGTGTCATATTGTATGCAAGCTTGGTCAAGTAAACTTTGTCTTCAGCCTGTTTTTCAACTCATAATCATGCATCTTACATGTTGTGATAAACCATATATATGGCTTCCCTGAGTTGAGCCTTTAACACTCCATTATTATGTGACACTAATTCAATGTTACACTGAGGTAACACACTACCAGCACCAGTGTGATCCACTGATCAGAACAACAACAAACTAATGTGATCATTTGCAATCATATGACATCACCAGTGTCTTGTACAATCAGTGATCAGAGAGCATGAGACTCCAACCAGAGACCAAGCATCTAAACAACAGATTTGCTGTGATTAAAGATTAAATTGCCATGGCATCAAGCCACTTGAACACATTGCTACACCATTTGGAAATTGTTATGAATATAAAATAAATAAAAAGACATAAATAATATATTTACTAACACTCTACCTGTCACCTGTATGCTATCACCCCTTTGTCCATGTGTTGATTACCACATTGACTCCAGATCATTTTTTGCTGACTATCTGTGAAAATTTGGTATAAATATTGTAGTACTACCTGTACATTATAGTTAGCTAGAATTCTGCACTCACTCTGAGTCAGAATTTAGACTGCACTCAATTGCACATGGTCTACAGCAAATTAAGTTGCTCTAGATTTGTACTCACTGTTTCACACAGCTTTGAAGCTTGCATTAGTAGTACGACTATTGGGACTTACTTGTCTACTCAAAGATCAACCTCTCTGAGCCATCACTGGGTAATCCCTTACTCCACTCTCCATCATCACCCAAGAGCTGAGCTTTCATATCACCATAACCCCTGTTAGGAATCTGTGATTACATCATCAGTGTTCCAACACCCAATCAGCATGTGTGATTAATTGCTAGACCAGGTCTCACTAACACCTAGCAACCCTCTGATTGCCATCACCACCCAAAGGCCCATATTTGAGGTCTTTAATTGCCTCATTAGGAAAATTGGATTGGTGGTCAATCACATCCAGTTCCCATGCCTGTTATGGTGATAATAATTGAGCAATCATTTCTTTTATTGCATTTATTGCACTTAGCACTATGAACAAGATTACACATATTATCTACTTGATTGATGCACCCCTTAAGTATAAGTACTTCTAAATGTAAGTTGGAGCTAGAAGTGAGGTGTGTCTCTCCCACTTACTACCACCATCCTGCCCTCCATATTCCCACCCTCTCCCAGCTCCCACTTGGCAATATGCTAACCAAGGCCTTCACCTCCACACAGGGGCTGGGGGTTTGTGACTGATGCAGTGCCGTTGCAAAGACACATGTCTCCATTAGAACTTACTCTCAGGGTAACATAAATGATCTGATGCATGAGTGTGTATATCACTATAATACTGTGTTGAAAGTGACATATACATTCATTTGTTCCAGCTACAAAGGTGGTACTGCCTTTGCTATATCCCCTAGATACAACAACTCCTCTGTACTATGTCTCCTATATCCTCCCTTCCTCACTAACCTCTCCACTCCCATTCAAGCTCAACCTCCCACCCCTCCAATGTCCCCACCAAGATCAGGTGAGTGCATCCTGTCCCACCTTTCACCACCTCCCTAATAAACCATCCCACCCCTAATGAAGGTGCAATCACCATCTTCACAAGCCCCTTACTCACCCTCATTGTGAGGGGAACCTCTGTTTTCCTTGTGAAGTCCTTGTGAAATCCCTGCACCCTATGGTCCACTCCATGTGAACATTCCCATGCCCTGCTGAAGTCCTGTGAAGTGCCTGTGAAGCATATGAAGCCCTGCTGAAGTGGATGCGAGGAGAACCCCTGCAAAGTCCTGTGAAGCCATGCAAAGTCCTTGCACCCTATGTTCCACTCCATGTGAACATTCCCATGCCCTGCTGAAGTCCTGCAAAGTACATGCAAAGCATATGCACCCCAGCCAAGAGCAATCCCATCAGACACCACTTCAGCAATGGGCCTCTTGCCCCCAGAGCTTTGCAGGTCTCTCTCCCAGCAGCTTTTGAATACCTCCTTGGCCCTGTCTGTATTTTGGCACCCCTGTGGCTTATGTAATTCAGGCTTTGGAGGTGTGGAGTCATGATCCCTGAAGTATATAGTTATTAGCTAGTGGGCAAAGGGATCCTCAGAGTTTTCTCTTAGGATTTCCCCTTCACCAGGTATGCCCTTGCATTGTATCTAGTTGTATATGACTTAGTATTTCCCCTTCACCAGTGCACTGCTTGAGTGTAGAGTGTCTGCTTAAGTTGCCCTTACACTCACCCTCTTGCAACAGTTTTCACTCAATATCCACCACCTCACCCTCTATGCAGTGCTGTACTTCAAGTGCATGTAATATGCCACCTGGTATGTCATGAGATTACTCTACCTTATTATGTCCTGAGTGTGTAACTGCTGCCAGGCATAACACAGGCAAGACCTGTTACAGTAACTTCCTTGTGTTGGTTTCCAAGTCCTTCCTGGGACTCTCACATGGATTTACCTATTATTGCCATCTTGTGCTGCAAGTAGTACTATCCATTCTGCTACAATATGTATATATCTGTGTATAAGTATACAAATTGATACAAATACAATTGACTGTGACTATTTCCTGCAAAGTACTGTTAGATTCATTAGCACCCTAATCACAAAACAGTTTTACTCCAATGCATACAGTGGTATTCCTAATCAGATCTGTATTCTCCTGATTCCCTGTATTTTTTGGTAACTTAGAGAGTCACCAATTGACACTGCTAGGTACCAAGGTATTACAAGGTATCCCTTGTAGAATTTTACTGGGGATGATGATGTGTCACTATTATTTTTTTTCTCAAGTCATTTGATGTGCCACTATCTTAAATTCCACACATCTTGCTTCCTACTACCATTATGACCACCACTTCCCTCCTTCATTCCCTCATTTAGATTAGTTATAATACTTATGGATCATATACTCAACCACCCCACCAAGCTACAAGGTAAGTACAGCCATTTACCCAGTGCCATTGCTCTTCCTTTGTACCCTTCATATATCCTCACCAGGGCTGCATCTGTGTGGGAACTCTCTTAAGTGGAAGGAAATCACTAAAAAAGCATTAAAAAACGTAAAAATACTGTTTTTTTTTCGCCTCCTATAGCAAATACATGGAGCTTTTGGAGGGGAAAACATTTTTTCGAAGATCCCTTAATTTTTAGGCATTTTTTCGCCATTTATTTCGACTTCTCTGGCTCAAAAAGGCCTCACTCTGTTCACTGCAGAGCCATGGACCCACTAGCACCCATAACTCTGTTTCGGTGCTTCAAAATTAGAACTCCGCCAGGGCAGACCCTTCGAACCGGCGAACCGGATCCGAATTCAAACTCCGCCAGGACGGCGATCCCGGAGTCAAGAACGCAAAAATAACCACAACTCCGAGATAGCCGGCCTGCCCGACAACCAAGGCTATGCAGGGCAGTGCCAGGCTATATATAACTGTACAAACCTGCACAAAGCTGTACAAAGGCCAAAAAGAGGGTCCTTGTTCTGCTGCAACCATTGGCCAGATCCTGGGACCAAATAAGCTACAACCATGATGTCATAGTCATGGGACCTCCACTACTGAGACACCATGGTCATGGGACTGTCCAAGGCTGTGCAAAGCAGTGCAGGGCTGTGCGAACCAGAGGAGATGATTGGTTATCTATTCCTACTTTCCCCTGCATAAACAAGCCACTATAGTTATGGGGTGGCACTGGATTGTGCAAATAGTTATGTATGTCATCACTCACCTAATAGATAGAAGAACCCCATTTTACATAATCCTGTGTAACATACAATATAAAAGGAGGCCATCCTACCCGCTCAGATCAGCATCCAACTGATCTAGCAATCTAGCTTCTTCTATCCACGACTTGTCTATCTTACTAAGCTGCTAACCCCAGCTAGGGTCTTACAGTTGCTTTGCTGTATTGATTCTCAGTTAAGTAGTTGCTTTTCTACTTAGCCACCTAGCCTAACCTGCCAGGTGAAATTCTACAGGGTGAGGTTGACAATCAATTTTCTTGTCAATTAGCATCCCAATACCTGAGACGAACTGTTCAGTTGATTTTCCTGTTCAGTGACTTTCACAAGTTGAGTTGAGTCACTTGCAAAAGCCACCTCATATACTGTTGCTCGTTTATTGTTGTGCATTGACAGATCATTGGGTCAATCCATCTACGAACTCTCCTATCAAGCACATTCCCCTCAATTCGGAATACGCTTGGACCCCAATAGTGTTAGATCCCTGAGATCTAACACTGAAGCTCCGAACATTCAGACCTCCGAACTCCGAAGTAACTATTATGTTCCGTTTTAGTTCTTGTTGTTTACCTCTCAAAGTATAATTCTCATTCACAACCCAAGTTAGAATACTTGTACCTCCCTCGATCCGAACCTCTGACCCTATTCCGAACTCTGCTTGTTATACGCCCCTTATATCCTTCTTGTTATACATTCTAAAAATACAATTAGCTTACGAGGTATTAATAGTCCTCCAAACTTGTATCCAGTTCTTTAGTTTGAATATTGACTTAATTCCGCGTTACAAACCTCAGTCTCCTCGCATCACTACCTCCATAGTTAGACACTATTAGTAGTAACTCCGAGTCCAAACCTCCAGACTACCTCCGACACTCCAAACTCCAAAATTAGGGACTGAATGATAGTAGGTGGCGCAACCCATAAGTTGAAGCCAAGTCCCTACCCCCCTAGTATACCTTTGAAGTGACATTTGAAGTTCCGGGTAACGTCCATGAACTTAACAGTATATTCGAACTCACTACCTTTATTGTTCATGCCTCCCCGAGCTGTTACTAGAAGTATGGCC
>QFFB01021826.1:3735-18361 GCA_003316465.1 Ramaria cf. rubripermanens
GATCTAACACCGAAGCTCCGAACCTTCGGACCTCCGAACTCCGAAGTAACTATTATGTTCCGTTTTAGTTCTTGTTGTTTACCTCTTAAAGTATAATCCTCATTCACGACCCAAAGTAGAATACTTTTACCTCTCTCGATCCGAACCTCCGACCCTATTCCAAACTCCGCTTGTTATACACCTCTTATACCCTTCTTGCTATACGTTCTTAGGATACAATTAGCTTACGAGGTATTAATAGTCCTCCAAACTTGTATCCAGTTCTTTAGTTCGAATATCGACTTAATTCCTCGTTACCACCTCCAGTCTTCTCGCATTCCTCTCTATAGTTAGATACTATTATTTGATACCTCCGAGTCCGAGCCTCTAGTCAGCCTCCGAACCTCCGAACCTCCGATCTCTGAAATTAGGGATCAAACGATAGTGGGTGGCGCAACCCATAAGTTGAAGCCAAGTCCCTACCCCCCTCGCATACCTTTGAAGTCCGACCTCCGAGTCTCCGACCTCTGAAGTTCCGGGTAATGTCCGTGAACTTAACAAAGCCCTTATATACACATCCCCAAGCTACAATGATATCATGCACTGTGATGGGTTGAGTCATATGATGAGCAAGCAGTCTGAGTCAGTATGAGTCATGGCGAGAACATAAAGTACAAAATGGGAAACAAAGGAGAAATTATAATAGTGAAAGTAAGTAAGAATGTGTTGAATGGCAATAAAGTATGGTGAATGAGTAATGAAAGATCCAAAAATAGAACAAATATGAGTCATAATGAGAAAAGACTAACTAATATAGAAATGAGGTGAGTCATTCAGGAACAAAGTGAGTTATAACAAGAACACTATAAATATCCACCAATCATAGCCCTACAAATTGTCCACTATCTCTGAGATGAGTCAGGGTATTAGTTGGCACAATTGAGTCATGATAAAGAGGGTGACAAATCAGCAACAGAAATAGCTTCTAAATTTCTCCTTGATCCACTCCCATGATAGAACACAAGGGGGGGCATAGTCATATATGGTCTTGAGGAACTCTATGATGAAGGTTGAGATGGATTTATATTGGAGGTTTGTTGGGTATCGAGCCCAGAATTCTGCCTTGTGTTCTTTCCTTCATTCAGTGTGAATGACCTTGCCCATATATCCAAGGAATGTGAATGGCTGTATGTCATCTTGAAAAAATACAGAATCTCCAATGGCATATGATTTCAGAGTATAGGGATGTGACTTCTTCATTGATAGCCATGCTGCTTTGGGTGACTGGGGGCAAAGCATATGATGTAGCTTGGCATGTCTTTGAATATCTTCTAAATTAAGTGACCATCATGATAGTGAAGGTGATGTTGGAGACTCAAAGGTCTGAAGGGGAATAGAGTCTGAAGCTGCATTGATGGATGGCATGGGAATAATAATGAACTGATAATTGATGGGGTATGGCTGCATTGTCTGGCTGGGCTGAACTGAGATAATAGAATAGGCTGAGATGAAATGGATGCATGTGGAGCTTGGAGTTTTTGAAGACCCTTGCAGTGTTTGAAGCTTTTGGATACATGTCATTTGATTTTCCTTCAATGCATCTTTGGACACAGTCTTCCACATCACTTTGAATGTCATGGAAAAGTAGTGGTCATGCTTTGTTAATTGCATTCTCAATGTGAGAATGTGGTAGGTTTATCTGGTTGAGGCATGCAGGGCACATGGCCTCAAGCAGATGCCAGATATACCCATTACATGGGGTACATCCTTTGGGGTGGTAGACGCCTGTGCCACCTTGCCGCCTGCTGACCTGCCACCCTACATCTTGGTGAGCAGATATCATGTCGGCAGTGTTGCTTGATCCTACTGTCAGGGCTGATGAGGTGGGCATTACATCCATATGGATGTCCCATTGATTGCTCATCTTCAGAGAAGATGAGCTTGTGGTGATTGCTTCTAAAAAGACTTAGCCTTTCTGGGATTACTCTGAGAAAGTCTTATACTTATGTATGATTTGGCTCCAGTGAATCATGTGGTCAGGCATGTGATTGATGTGACCTATTTTCTCTCCAGGGCAGGTTGTGTGGCTTAGTCATGCTGCAAAGCTCTAGGTATGTGTCTAGAGCTTTGAGCTCCTTGCATGCTATGAGGGGCTCCCAGGTGACATCTCCTAGTGTCCATCTGACTTGAAGTTCAAGCTCTTTGGAGCTTAGCCACCAGTGTGATAAGATTTTATTGACAAGCCACTCCCAATCATCATCTTGGCCAAAATCATAAAATGATTTGGAGGAAATAGGTCATTGTTGTTTGTGTAAAAGCAAGGTGAGGGCGAGTGTTGAAGTTTTTTATATGATAGGGGAAATAACTTTGTAGAAACAGAATGTGTGGAATGAAGAATGAATTGATGCAAGAGGAGATAGATCCTAGCCTTCAAATTGGGGCTGGACAATAATTTCAAGGTGTGTAAATTTTGGATATAATAGAACTAAGCATAACAAAGACTGAACTGACAGTAGGGGCAAAAAGAGCAAGTGTTATATTCTTGTTCTGCTAACTATAAGTAAGAGTCCATAGTATTTAAGGAGTAGACATGTGAAAAAACTTGAGCCCCTGGCTTGTTAGGGGTCGACTTTGCTAGCTAGACAAAGTTGAGATAAAGTGAAGTTGATCTGATCAGTGGTTATGAAAGAAAGAGAACTGACACTATACTCTAAGTAGTGTGCTACGCATTTGAATGCACCTCGTCTGTAACTACACACAAATGTGCACCTTGAATACTACTACACATGTAAATACGCCTTGGTGAGAAGTCTGAATTGATGAAGCAAGTTGTAAAAGAAAATAAGTCCATGAATGGAAGTTGAATGATGAAGGAGAATGAAAGTAGCTGAAATGTCCATTGGAATGATAATATAGATGAAAAACTGTCCTTTAAGTCCTTTGTTTACTCACAATAACAGTTTGCAATGAACTTGCATATCAACCCTGTGTAAAATGTTGGGTTGATTCACCTGGCTGAGAGCTCAGGTGTGAGGGGAACCTCTGTTTTCCTTGCAAAGTCCTGAGAAGTGCATGTGATGAAGGAAAATTGAATGACATGTATCCAATAGCTTCAAACTCTGCAAGGGTCTTTAAAAACTCCAAGCTCCACATGTGTCTATTTCATCTCAGCCTATTCTATCATCTCAGTTCAGCCAGCCTAACATTGCAGCCATACCCATTGATTTATCAGTTCATTATCCCCATGCCAATCACTAGCACAGCTTCAGACCTTATTCCCCTTCAGACCTTTGAGTCTCCAACATCACCCTCATTATCACAATAGTCACTCAATTCAGAAGATGTTTGAAGACATGCCGAGCTACACCATATGCTTTATCCCCAGTCACCAAAAGTAGCATGGCTATTGATGAAGAAGTCACATTTTTATATTCCAAAATCATATGCCATTGGAGATTCCATGTTTTTCCAAGATGATATGCAGCCATTCACATTCCTTGGATATATAGGCAAGGTCATTCACAATAAAGGAAGGGAAGAATATGAGGCAGAGTTTTGGGCTCCTTACATAACAAACCCTCCCACATCAATCTGTCTCAACCTTCAACACAGAACTCCTCAAGACTATATATGACTATCCCCCCCTCACATTCTATCATGGGAGTGGATCAAGGAGAAAATTAGAAGCCACTTCTGTTGCTAATTCATCACCCTCTTATTATGACTCAGTTGTGATAACTAAGACTCTGACTCATCTTGGAGAAGGTGGAAAATTTGTATGACGATGATTGGTGGATATTTATAGTACTCTTGTTATGACTCACTTTGTTCCTGAATGACTCACTTTGTTTCTATGTTAGTTAGTCTTTTCTCACTATGACTCATATTTGTTCTATTTTTGGATCTTTTATTACTCATTCACCATACTTTACCCCTATCCAACACATTCTTGCTTACTTTCACTATTATAATCTCTCCTTTGTTTCCCCTTTTGTACTTTGTGTTCTCACCATGACTCATACTGACTCAGACTGCTTGCTCATCATATGACTCAACCCATCACAGTGCATGATATCATTGTAGCTTGGGGATGTGTATATAAGGGCTTGCTTTTTCTGTACAAATGCAAGTCAAGTTCAGTTCTCAAGTCAAGTCTCTCTTAAGTCTTACACTCAAGTCTAAGTCAAGTCCCAAGTTTAGGGCACCAAGTTGAAGCTTTGTCACAGGACATAGCCACACACACATCACAAGTCACATGTCACAAGTCCATGTCATACATCACATGAGGCCAGGTGACCATCACAAGAAGTTACCTGCATTATACCCTAGAAGAACAGGTTGTATGACTCATTCTCTATACCAGTCAACCCACAGTAGTAGTCTCTTTGCCCACAAACAACTGCATTATAGACCATCCATGTAGAAGGACCATTGCATGCAGGCTAATAGGTATTATTCCTGTTAGTGCATCTTTAGTGAAGCATATGCAGCCCTGCCAAAGTGGGTGCAAGGGGAACCCCTGTGAAGTCCTACAAAGTCTTGTGAAGTTTTGCAAAGCCCTTGCAAAGTCTTTGCACCCTATGTTCCATTCAGTGTGAACATTCCCACACCCTGCTGAAGTCCTGTGAAGTGCATGCAAAGCATACACAGCTCAGCCAAAGTCAATCCCACCAAACACCACTTCAGCAACAGGCCTCTTGTCCCAGAGCTTTGCAGGTCTTTCTCCCAGCAGCTTCTGAACACCTCATTGGCCCTGTCTGTATTTTGGCACCCCTGTTGCTTATGTGATTTGGGCTTTGGAGGTGCAGAGTTATGATGCCTGAAGTATATAGTTACTAGCTAGTGGGCAAAGGGATCCTCAGAGTTTTATTTTAGAATTTCCCCTTTGCTGGGTATGCCCTTGCATTGTATCTAGTTGGATATGACTTAGGATCTCCCCTTCACCAGTGCATCATTTGAATGTAGAGCATCTGCTTGGGTTGCCCTCACACTGAAGGTGTCAAGTATGGTTGCAAATGCGGTTCTCTGCACATGCTTGGAGACAATGCATATTTGTTCATATGCTTCAGACATATTAAGCTTAGATTGATATGGTGTGTGTGCCATATTATTAATAGCAAATGATATCTTGGTCTGGGAATGGGGTCACATCTTTGACTATGTCTTTGTTCTGCTCACACTGGTCAAGTTTTGTTCTTAGCCTGCTGCTTTTCTTAGGCACACATAGCATGGGCACCACTTGGTGTGCTACTGCAGGAACCCACTACTTTGCTGTGATGTATCTCTTGAATTTCACCAAGAGTTCTTCATGGAAATGTTTGGGACATTTCAGTAGTCTGTAGCATATCCACTTACTGGGATCAACTAAAATGATCTTGTGATTTACCTCTTGCATAGGTGGGAGTTTTAGTGGAATACCACTGACTGGGTCAGTAATTTTCTCATCCCAGCTCTTATGGAGCTGGGGAATCACATTGTCCATTAGGACAACATCATGGGCTCCAGAAAGCCTTGGACACTCCAGGCATCTATCATGGTCTATCCCAGGCAGGGTTTGAACACTACTCCATCCTTACATCCTCATTCTATAATGAGGATGCCTACCCCTGCATATGCAGGGAGAGTTGTCAGTGTTATGATCCGGTTCCTCGCTGATCTCCGGTAACTATATTTGGCCACTAACCCCATCCCAAGCCCGCACCCCGAGCCCAACCTTACCCAAGCCCATCCCGAAGTAGTCCGAGCCCAAGTCCAAGCCTGAACCCCGTTTCCCCTCCGTTCCCGAGCTTCATTACGATTCCTTAGATAGTTTGTCCGACCCTGTCCCTCTGTCCTCCGTATATAAGCCCCACTCTGTATGTACTTCGTTTTTCAGTCAGAAATCCAACTAGATACCCTTCGAACCCCTTACCAGTTTCTCGCTCCAATTCCTCTTAGTCCCTCCGCTCCTCTGTTCTAGATCTCCTCCCGAAATCAAGGGCACGTGTAATAGTGGATGGCGCAGCACATAAGCTGAAGCCCAGCCCTCCCTAGTACTCCTCGGCCGAGCTCAGTCCAAGCTCCCACGAGGTCCCACACGAAGACCCGGTCTTAACAGTCAGGCAGGCCCTGTATGGCATATATTTGGGATTCTCATATATGTATCTCCAGCTAATGTATCTATGCTTTATAGAATGTATCATATTAGTGAAAGTTGTCACAATTTATCAAGCATCCTTACAGCAGTTTGCAATATATAAGGCATGAGTTTGAAACTACACTTAAATATTGTAAATACTGTAGCTCCATGAATACTGCACCAAACTTGTTCAAAATTGGTAGTTAATTCAACATATATGTGTTGTAATTTAATATAATGTTAGCTATATGAAAAAATGTCTAGGTGCAATGGTTAGCCCAAAGCTAAATTTATAAGCTAGCTACAGCCTGGATTAAATAGTTTCTCTTGCAATTTTGATTAAGACAATTTTTCACCTAGATAATATTATAGAATTAGAAAATATATATGTTGAATTTACTACCAAATTTGAACAAGTTTGGTGCAGTATTCATGGAGCTATAGTATTTACAGTATTTGAGTGTAGTTTCAAACTCATGCCTTATATATTGCAAACCACTGTAATGCTAACCCTACCATTCCTTCTCATAGCTACTGTCTTCCCTGGGGCAAGATGTATAACTTATTGTCTAACCATCATTGGTTATACATCTTGATACTATAAATCTATGTTATTCTAAAAATGCCTTCTCATTAGCTCTATCAAACATATATAATAATACTTTAGAGTCATTAAACATGCTTACTTCTATATTATGTTATTATATATTCCATATCTTCCTGTATATACTTTTAAGATACAGTCATCAAAATATAGCTGTTATTACTTTGTTATCCAAATACACACTATGTTTCAGTATATGCAAACTTAATTATAAAATATCAGAATACTCGGAAAGTTTCCAGACATCCAAAAATATCTAAATTGATCAAAATGATATACTAAGAATCAAGCTGTGGTAAATATTTAAAAAAATATCCCGTATATGCTTGAAGAATATACATCATTGTCAATCTGAACATCTGCCTATGTGTTACATCCATACATTCTGCACTATCCCTTCTGTTACTACCCTACCATTACTCAGCTCTCTGATCCTTATGGCCCCTCTGTCAGCAAGGGTACCTTGTTCCTCATGGAATGTCTGTGTCCCCATACTGATGGACGATGGGTATCTATTTTAGATATCATACTTATGTTCCCGAAGTGACATGAGACACGTGCAGGGACCGGTAAAGTGCGGAGTGCAAATGCGAGTGTGCGCGCAGAAACGAGAAATCGAATGACGACAGTGTGCACGCACAGACGGGAAGTCGGGTGACGAGCACAGCCGAGTGCAGGTGAGGCTGCGCGTGCAGAATCAAGGAACAGGAAATCAAGTGACGAGAGCAGTGGGCGTGCAGAGACCGGAAATCGCGTGACGGGAGACTGGAAATTGCGTGATGGGTGCAAAGTGCAGATGCGAGTGCGCATACAGAAAACAGAAACGAGCGAGTGCGTCGACATTGCATGCAGCCGGCTAAATTTGTAAAAATAGATTTTCGTTCCCGGTGCATCGCCGGTGTCTACAGATTTAACCCCGATTTTCTATTTTACTATAAGAGAACACCGATGAGCCAAGTAATTCCGGTCAATTCAGAAGACCTGAGGAGAAAGGAGCGAAGAGATTGGCCACATACGGACGGTACTGTATCTACATCTATGTGCAGCCCTACCCCGAGTCAGTACTTTCCATTGGGCGTGAGGAGGCCGCCGGTGACCTTGCCTCGGTACCAAGTGAGTAGGCTTGCTTTTTCTGAGGGGCGAGACATCACGGTATTATTCGTGGTATAAGGCCTTGGTATGAAACCTATCCAACTCGACGGGACTTCCGGTCCGCCACTCGCGTCTAACTACCTTACTCGTGCAGTAAACCCCAGGTGGTCAATGTCTTGCATTTACTGGATAACTAAATCGTCCGTGTCATAATAGTTCTTGATAAGCGTGACTGAACTGAGCTGTGCGAAGGTGGGAGAGTGCCGCAAGTGAGCAAGGCACAAGAATGGATGGCGAGGTTGTTAACTAGGCTAGAGTGAGCCTCCCGGTAAGACACGTATGACTTCGACTGTTCGTGACGTGAACGCTGACGCGTCTTAGCGGGACTCATGCTTAGGCGAGCAAAGAGGTGCAGCGGAACTCCTGCTATCGCGGCGACAGGTACAGCGTGCCTTGCGTAATGATACAGCGAAGAGAACAAGAGAAAGGAACAACGCGATGCAAGTCAAGTAGGCCGACCAGGAAGTGTGTGCTAGGTCACATGTGTTGTTCGAGGTAGTGATCTCAGAGCGTTTGTTGAGCCGCAGGCAAGGGGAGAATTCGTCGGATGTAAGGACGTTCCTGCTTAAACTCTGATCAATCAAGCCGAATAATCATGTCAGGGATCCAGTGGCGCTTCGGTGGAGCATCAAAAAGCTAGCAGAGATACTCGACTTTTGAATACTCAACTCTGGTCTACTACCTGTCTAGCTAAGATGGATCCGGAATTCAGTTCGTTCGTCTCAGGCGGTAAGAAAGTACAGCCGACGCAATCTCTCCGCCACGCTGTTAATCGTACATTCAATTCAGTTGTAACGACCAAGTACTCCATAACCTCAGCTTTGACATTCTTACTCTACGATTGCAGTAAGTACACTTAGTGGGACTTCATTCGGGGAGAACCTGAGATATTCTCGCAGTGCTCACATGTGATGCTGAGGCTTGTTGCTGCATATCCACTCAAGATTGACAGTGATTGATGTATGGGGCTACAGGTCGAATTCGTGTGGAAACATCGATGGTCATTCGGGAAGGCTTTGTATATCTTCGTATGTGAAAGCATCTGCAAGTAATCTTAACAATATGGTGAATGCTAGGTGATACAGAACCGATATTTCCCAATATCTGTACTCGTGGTCGACATGACAGGTACACGCACGACTTTCTATTATTGACAGCAGCACTGAAACCTAGTTTTTTGAAGTTTTTTTCGGGAATTTTGCCACAGAAAAGGTGCTTACAGTAATATCGCTCTAGAATGAAACGCAGTGATAACTTCCTCACAGTTGTATGTGTTTTTAAAGTATTCGTGGTAATAGTACCTAGAGATAATGCCAACAGCTGTCAAGGATTCATCTTGTGGCAAAATGCGTCGTATGGCTTACCTTACTGTCTCACGAGGACCCACTAACATAATGCCAATCTTTAGAATGCCGATGGCTATCCTTAGCGCAGACGGTATGTATGCATGTCAGCGACCTTGTGAATTGAACTACTAAGGCAAGAACCCAAAAGTTATCCTGGTAGCTCGTGTATGTTGATCCTTATTCGTGATCCCCACTAAATTTCATATCGAGGTTTGGCAGGTCTATGCTGTTTACAGCCGCAACCGGAAACTACTTGTCATCCTTGGATTACTCTGCTTGGCAGATATAGGATGCACAGTTACTATTGTACCAGTTGGGAAACCCCAGGGTGAGATTAACAACATTCGTGCTAATTGCAATCTAACCCTGGCGCCTTCCAGTTTTCACTCATCCTTTTAGCGCCAAGATAACAAACTGCCATGTCTACAGTATGCCTTGGTATTCCGGCTTTGTATTCTGGCTTCCGTCTATTTTCTTTGAGGTAGTTCTTTGCATACTAATGCTGTATAAAACGTGGTGGATCTATCGAGGGGAGTCCCCGCCACTGCTTCGCATAATGATTCGTGACAGGTAAATATATGTTTTCGCGTTTACATGGATCGTGATCTCACTCAATAACGGCCACAGTATACTATATTTCCTCTCGTAAGTCTTGACACAGGCCCTGATACAACGAGATTAAATCACTACCATTGACCAGCATTTTTGTTGTTCTACTTGCCAATTTTTTCCTGTTTTTCTTAGCCCTGCGTAATAGCATAGAGGCGGCAAACTGGTGTGTTTAAAATCCTGCATTATGCTTAGTATTCTAACCATGTCATAGTTGGGCAGTTGCTGTACCTTCTGCCCTAGGATGTCGTCTCTTGCTCAACATGCGAAAGCGATCCTTTCAGGAGCAGATGAAAAGTTTGAGTGCTGTCTCTTCTCATTTAGAACCTAGATTTGAAATGGTTCCTATCGAAAGTACTGGTGATGCCTGAATCCCGTTTCTAGCTATGTCTAATAATTAGCAATTAATACACTCCGCTGCAATATGACAGATCCGGGACAGGAATGGGTACGGGTAGTAGGCTGAGAATAAGAGGGGAGTAAGTGTGGCCGGGGTGGGGGAAACAGTCGACCATTTAAAATTGTGCGCTTCCGACGGTGTTGCTTGTGGGAGCACATAGCGCTGCTGGCGTGCTAAATCGATGCTGATATTTACCGGTCCCGGGGGAATTGCACTATATCATCTATGTGTAGTAACTCAAATGAGACAGGCGGCAGAGCACAAACTTACACGAGCACAGAACAAAACAAGACAAAGGACATGAGCTAGGTAGCACGCAACTCGAGAGGTAGGAACGGCGGCAGGTAATTCGAGAGCTGTTCGAACTACTAATAATGGTGCGCCGGGTCAGGCTTGAAGCTTGAAGCCCGGAGCATTGGCCGACTTTCCATATTTCCAGATATAGCCATTGCAAAGACATGTTTGATTATATCAGTTCCAGAAAAAGTTTTACAGTTAAATTATAAAGTTTAACCATCTTCCACCTCCTGCCACCCTCATTGTCTAGATGTCTGGTGATAGCAGTTGCCCCAAGCACAAGATTACCACTACTGAAAATGTAATGGACCCAAGCAACACCTCCCTTCACTGAGAGAAAAATTGCCACATAAAAAATGTGACTTACTATAAGCAGACCTGAATAAAGTGGGAATATCCCCAAATATATTTGGATATTCCAGCAGGCTGCATGTGGACATTCCAGTTAGTGAAAAATCTGGGTATTCCTAGTAAAGGTGGAAAAATGTTCCTTCCCACTCAGGATATTGTCAAGACTGGAATTTACAGTAAGGTGAATAAGTAATGTCAGCAAACAAGATAACACATAGTGTTGAATTTTCCAGGAGATAGGACGCAGTACCGACGTGGTAGTGCTGGGTTACAAACGGATGAGTAAATACATGTAAACTACGAGCAGTTATAGGTTCCCTGAGTCATGCGGCGACTCGAAGCCGCTCGCAAATCCATAAATATCAACACATAGACCCACTCTGTGAATGGCAAAAGTAGTCTATGATGACACTGATGGGGGCCTATAGTCATCAAATAACCCAAGAAGATCACATGAGTCATCATGCAAGTCTTTGAGGAAAGGTCACCCCAGTATGGGTGTACCTTTCACTGATCTGAACATTTTGTTGAAGTCTTGCAAATAGCAGTCTCAACTATGCCCCTTGCAGGATTGTGTGGGAACTGCTGTTCAACCAGCCGAAGGCCTTTTCTTGGAATCCAGCTGCGCAACCAGCCTTAAATAGCCCTCTATCTTTGTAACACCACCTTATAAGAAATTGCCTGGGATCTTCGCCCATAAAAACTATATAAAAATTACTCTAGGGTGTTTAAAATATCCCTCTATTTTTTCTCAATTTTTTCCCATTTTTCCGAGGCCTACTTCTCTCAATTCCATCTTATTTTGTGCAGCAGAGTTGTGGACCCACTTGTATCCACAACTATGTCACTGACTTTCGATTTCAAATTCCGACCGGTCTACTCGGATTCTGCGGAGTTCTCGGTTTAGGCACACACATGCTCCCACAGCCCGAAGTCATGGCTCCTTCAGACTCAGCCACTGAGTCTGAATAAATTACCAAACTTGGACTAAAGGGTTGTGGAGCCATAACCACTTAACCAAATCAGACAAATCTTGGTGAAACAGGTCCACCTGACCTTATCACATGGTGCTGAGACATTTGAGGCTGTACAGTGAGTCATTAGTGTGGAAGGGCCCTGATTGGTTAGGAATTCCCCTGAACTTGACAGAAGGCAGTGGAACTCCCTGGAAACTGTCAGAAGCCTCTAGATCTTTCTTCCAGCTTCCACTAGCTTCTTCCCCTGTTCCATTAATAGATAGAAGATTCTACCTGCTTATCTAAGCCCCTGTACAATATGGTATAAAAGGAGGCCTTTTGCCTGCCTTGGAGAACAATCAGTTCAACCATCTTCTATTATACACAACTTGTGTGACTTGCACATCTTACTAAGCTGATAACCCCAGCTAGGGTTCTTACACTTACTTAGTGTATTAATTCTTAGTTAAGTAGTTGCTTTACTGCTTAGCCACTTGGACTAATACTCCAGGTGAAATTCTACAGAGTGAGTCTGACAATTGATAGTCTTGCCAGTTGCATTCCAATACCTGAGAGTTATTGATCAGTTGATTTTCCTGTTCAGTATCTTTCAAAAGTCAAGTCAATTTGCTTATAAAAGCTACTTCACACACACTTCTCTTATATCTCTCGTTATTGTTGTGCACTGACAGATTATCAGGTCAGTCCATTTATAAACTTGCCTGCTAGGTGTATTCCTCTTTCTTTGGAATATACTTGAACCCTGAAAGTGTCCTTGAACCTACAATCTAATAGTTTAGTATGCATTGCTGCTAAGAAATGTATTGCCTTCCATCTGTGATAACTTGGACTAGTTGTTGCACAGATTGCAACCAAGGTACAAATATTAAATTATTTCTAGAGTTGTGCTGCAGCAGTGCTAGTATTCTATAAGTCTTATATACAACACATTCTGATAGATTGAAGTGTTAGCAATAACACCAAAGTCTTGAAGGGTTCCAAAACAAGGATGTGGGAAACAGGGTCAAAGGTTTGAACTCACCAGTAGAGAAAATTGGGGGGATGAGATGTGGTTCAGCAAGAGAGGTATTCAAGCATGAGACTAAAATCAGAGGGGTCTGAGCACAAGGTAGATGTATGATAATTAAGCTAGGGAATATACATGTGGAGGTCTAGTACTTATAAGAAATACAAGCGCAGGGTGGAGTGAATAAGAGGACTGGAATGGGATGGAAGAACAAGGCTAATTACATGTACTATACCAAAACACAGATGAAGGGTGAATGACAAATGAATGCAGTTGGGTTTATAATGGGCTCCTCTCATGAGACTAAATGGGTGGGTATCATGTGTGCTTGAATGGTCCAAACCTTGGAAGGTTAGAGATATCCAATCCTTCCTTGGTTTTGCCAACTTCTACTGTCATTTCATTCACAATTACTCAGACATGACTGTCCCCCTCAATCAGCTCACCAGTAAAGGCACAACATGGGCTTTCACCAAAGAATGTCAGAGATTGTTCAGTTATTTGAAGAACATGTTCACTTCAGCCCTGATCCTTACAGTATGTACTGGATTCCCAATCATCCTTTGGTTGTGGAAACTGATGCCTTGGATTATGCCCTCAGTGCAATCTTCTCTATGTTTGATACTGAAGGTGAATTATGTCCGATCTGTAGTTAAGTGTCTGTTAAAGGATGATGTGTAGCCTGGCTAGTGGCATGCAGTCAATCATCTGTCAGCTCTTTGATAGGGTCAATGTGTCAATGCTGTGGGCCCAGGGGCTGGCTAGAAGTCTCAATGTGTCATCAAGTGACCAAGTGGTTGCAGTGATAGCAGGTGATGGGGAATGTGTGAGGAGTAATAGCAACGAAGAGGATTTGCAAGATACAAGAGATATAACAGCTGTAGTTTGTAGATATGTAGTACAGAACTCAGGGATCATCTGCACTTTGACTCAAGCACAGGTGATGACCAGCAAAAGTGATGTATACATGAGCTGTACCAGACAAAGTTTTTATACAAGTGTAAACTAGTGAGACTGTGATGAATTGGAAGATGATAAGGGGAGAAGTGTAGTGGGGGTGTAGCTATGGGCATTGGTGTGAGACATGTACATGGTCTGTGTGATCATGTGTTGTGGGCTTGCAGATCTGTGGGGTACTACCTACGCACACAGCACATACATGACTCGGTGCTACATGTGGGGTGTTCGGGGGGGTCAGTGTCATGGGGTTAAGAGATAATAAAGAAAGAGAAGAAACATAGTGTTGCACCCCCTCATGTGCATATGCCCCTCAAACTATGTTATGATTTCAGGAGGTTATGGTATTTTTCTTACTATTTCTACTACTTTTCTTGATTTATTATGAGTATTTCTATCTTTCATTATCCTTCATCACATTAGTGTCACACTTGTGTCATCAGCTCCTAATCCAATGTTCCACAGGACTCCACCCCTGTGTTTGCATATGTATAAGTAGCTAGATCAGTAGCTACTTGAATCTCATACGGTTTTAGCCTGTCCCTCATGTCATTGAGGCCATTTATGCACTTGAGTTAATGCACATTGAGTCTTTCCTGTCTTCAAGTCTTCTAGTTACTCTCTTCTACATTTTATCAAACTACTTGTTGACCTCTGGCCTGAGGTCCTTGGATCCTGGCTCATGTTCCCCTGATAGTGGAGCTCAATTTGGTACATGGTATACACACCTCATGTGCCGGGTGTGTGCATGACTTGGTGGGGTTGTGGATGTATATGGCTGACTCGATGGGATTCAATAGGACTCAGTGTATCACTGGTGGTAAGGGTTT
>QFFB01021832.1:0-12808 GCA_003316465.1 Ramaria cf. rubripermanens
GCCAACTTATAATTTTCTTATCTCTAAGACCCAAGGTAGCTTACTTGTCTCATAAAAAATCAAAAAAAAGCCAAGAAACCATCATATTACAAGTCCTTTTCCTTATTTACTACTCTAATATTATGTTATGATCCGGTTCCTCGTGGATCTCCCGTGACCATATTCGGCCACTAACCCCGTCCCGAGCCCATACCCCGAGCCCGACCTTACCCAAGCCCGTCCTGAAGTAGTCCGAGTCCGAGCCCAAACCCTGTTTCTCATCCGTCCCCGAGCTTCATTATGATCCCTTAGATAGTTTGTCCGACCCTGTCCTTCTGTCCTCCATATATAAGTCTCACTCTGTATGTACTTTGCTTTTCAGTCAGAAATCCAACTAGATACCCTTCAAACCATTTACTAGCTTCTTGCTCTGTTGCCTCTTAGTCCCTTCGCTCCTCTTGTCCTAATCTCCTTCCGAAATCAAGGGCATGTGTAATAGTGGATGGCGCAGCACATAAGCTGAAGCCCAGCCCTTCCTAGTACTCCTCGGCTGAGCTTGGTCCGAGCTCCCCCGAGGTCTCACACAAAGACCCGGTCTTAACATATTACCACTCCTCCTCTTCATCCAATTTTTACTGCCATCCTTAGCAATTTTTGGTAATTTATCTCCCTCCTCATCCTCAGGAACTCCTCATCTGTGGTCTTTCTCAGTCAGTTACTCTCCTTCACCTCTTCTGTCAACCTATCCACCTTGTACCCCAACCCCCTGACTGCCTCTAGTAACTCCCTCCTCTCTTCCTTTCTTGCTGCCTTCCTCTCTGCTTTACCTTTTTCCCCCCTTCTCAGCTCAGCTTGCCTCCTTTGCCCAAGGTTCCCTAACCTTGGCCTCCTTAGCTAAGCTTACTATCCTAGCCTCCACCTTACATGACACCCAATCTTCCTCACTGTCCTCCACCACTTGCTTTGACTTTGGTTTCTTCCTTGGCCAAACCTCCACTTCCTCCTCACTATCCTTGCCTTGCTCCTCACTCTGCTTCCTCTTCTCCTTACCCAAACCCTCAGCACTGTCTTCACCCAAGCTATGAGCCTTCTCCTTGCCCTTGCCCCCAACCCTGGCCCAATGATGACACTGCATGATTGAGCATGCTACAGACTGCATCTTGCACCAGATGCAGGCCTCCAGGTTGACATCCCCATGATCAGAGACAATGAACTGGAGGGATGATTTGCCCCACTTCTTGCAGGTGGCGCAGACTTGCTCCACAATGTGCCTGACACCCCAGTTGGCATGTGCATCCTCAGCCCGGCTCATGCTTTGGAAGGCGATGAAACTGGCCCCGGAATGTGGATGGTAAACCATCTGCAGCCAGGTATACTACAAGCCCCATTAGCGAAGTTACCAAACCTTAAGGAGAAAGCGAACTTACATTTTTTCCAATTGGACCCTCAAACCATGGCTTGTGTATATTGATAGCTGAGGTGTCCTGGACATTGACGTGAACTTCAACTTCAGGTTGAACCTCAGCTAAAGGTTGCTTTGATAAGGTTTGGCTCATGATGGGCAGTGTGGGATTTAATGGGGGAGGGGGCAGCACTGGACATGTCTATTCTGGGGGTGGGATGGTACTACTATGATGGGTCCACCAGCACATTCTCTGAGCTTTTAACTAACCTCCATTGTGAGCTGACTCAGCAAAGGTGGACTCAAAAAAACTTCAGTCCAAACCATTCTGACTCACTAAAGGTGAACTCTAACCTCAGGGCTGATGTTGAATAGCCATAAGAGGCTAACTCAATTACACTATTGCAGCCTCAAGGGTCTCAGCCTTAAAGGGGGAATACTTTTATGATCCAGTTCCTTGCAGATCACCATCAACCATATTTGATAACTAACCCCATCCCAAACCCCTAACCTGAGCCCAACCTTATCCAAGCCCTTCCTGAAGTAGTCTGAGCCTGAGCCCAAACCCTGTTCCTTATCCTTCCCCAAACTTCATTCTGATTCCTTAGTTAGTTTATATCTGACCCTGTTTCTCTGTCATCCATATATAAGTCTTGTTCTGTATGTACCTCACTCCTCAGTCAGAAATCAACTTAGATACCCTCTTGAATCATCTACTAGTTTCTAAAATCTGTTCCCCTTACCTCCTGCTCTCCTCTTGTCTGAACTTCATTCCAAAATTGAGGGCATGTACAATCGTGGATGGCATAGCACATAAGCTGAAGCCAAGCCCTCCCCATTATCAACCTTGGTCTGAGCTTGGTTGAGCTTGCCCTGAGGTCCCATATGTAGGCCTTGGTCTTAACAATCACTAGGAATCACACAATACCATGAAGGATCACATAAAATCACTAGAGATCATACAAAATCATGAGGGATCACATAAAATCACTAGAGGTCACACAAAATCATGAGGGATCATACAAAATCATGAAGGATCACAGAAAATCATGAAGGATCACAGAAAATCACCAAGGATCACAGAAAATCACCAAGGATCACACATGATACTGAAGGATCAAAAAAATACTTCATGATAATCAGTGATTAGGAATGATATGATAGGATCCCTCACCTCTGATGAACTATCCTTCTTTCTTGTCCAGTGTTTTCATTTCAAATTTGTGTTTGCACTTTTTAGATGTATCAGGAATGGATTCCTGCTTTGGGATGTGATACACTAGGATCCCACAGTGATCCTTCAGAATCACAGAGCATTGATCATCCTTCAGGATCCTGATAGATCCTGAAAGATAATGTCTCATTAATGATCATGCTGTGATAATTCAGGGTGGATTATAACTATAAATACTGATACATTATAACAAATCCTGTGGGATCACTATAAAATATACATGAGGATACTGAATGATGTAGAATGATTTGAAGAGATCACTAAAATATGATTATTTAGAGTGATTATCAGTGAGGTACATCATGAATGATAATAGGCCAATCATGCATGATCACCAATGATCACCAATGATCACCAAGTATTTCCTATGATACTTTGTGATCATTGGTGATAGAGCAGGATCATGTCATGACTGCTGTTTCTCACATCTCAAATCAGCAAACTCTATTGATCTTCTCAGCGTCCTTCCATCACGCTGATATCCGCAAGGTTTCTGCAAGTTATTCCACTCCTACTTGCTGGTTGCTGAACACTCTTCAACATGATGCCATTATACTTCGCCCTCATTTTGCATTCTTCATGTCCCCTGTGGAGTGCAGGGGTACCGACTGCCTTTCCCCATGAAGCCTCTCTCCATCTGTCCCCCCCTGCATTTGCTTTTTACTATAAGTACTTCAATTCCACCTGTACAGTTCTCTAATTCGATTATCATACATCTACCTCGTTATTTGACCTCTTACTAGTAGAAAAAATCTTAAGTGCAACAACCTACTCCCTTATTGGTAGTTGTGCCTAACGGTGAGCTCAAACCTTTGATCTTACTTGCAATGCCCCCAAAGGGGGCATCACCAAGACCACTATTCACAGCACTTCGCAGGAGTGTTTGGATCAGCGAAAGGAACACCTGAACTGGGGTGACCTTTCCTTGAGGACGTGCGTAATTCATCGCATACTACTCTTGGGTTATTCGCTGCGACTGTAGGCCCATGTTGGAATTACACTGACGTTCTATCTTTGCCCTAAATTCCAATCTTGACACCTTGTCAGCAGCCTTTTTCACTGTCTCTGCCTTCTTTCCGGCTATGGGAGAGAGTATCAGTGAACCATGACACAATGAAAGGACTGTTCTATCCTTACCTTCCACAGAGGTACACCTGACCTTGTCACAAAGACACTGCACACAGGTCAGGTTGGGGAGCCCATTGCACTCCTTCATGTACTTGTCACAAAGGAAGCACCGTGGGTGGCTGTCTAACAGCTCACCCTATATTTTTTTTTTTGTTCAGCGAATATGGGAGAGGCCAAAAGTGCTGTCACTTACATTGCAGAGGATCTTGTTCCCCAACCTACTTGCTCCCTTGGGGTACCCATGACTTTTGGGGATCGCAATGAGCTGGTTGTTGTCATCATGCACTTGGGCATGGACATGACAAGTTTGCTGGCATTTCTTTGGTCATCCTTCACCATTCTCCAGTGGAGGTTTGTGAGTCACGGGACCCTCCTCCTGAGACAATCTGATCAAAGGTGTGGGATCCCAGGCTGGAGTCGGTTGTAATTGGGGACTTTTCACCGATGACGTGGGAATCAGTGGAATTGAGGCAAGCCGTCGCACTAAGCTGGATGTGTTGGGCAGAGTGTCAGGGATTTTGCTCGTACCCTGCACAGGAGTCTTACCCTTCTCCTTCCCACTTCTGCTGGCAACCTCGTCAAAAACTTTCTCTACACTATCTACAGGACTATCTACAAACAACATCCCCTTGGTGAAGGGTTTCCTCCCCTTGGTCCAAGTGCGTACAATCATAACCTCTGCCTCTAATTCAGCAAGCGAGGTGGGATGGGGAAAGGCCTCATTAAGCCACTTCTCGTTCCAAATTGCAGTGAGGAATGTAGGCTAGGGGCATTTGAGGCTGTTAGCAACAGACAAATAAGAAGGAGGAGCAATACTGCTTACCATAAATTTGCGCACCTGGGCAGACCATATTTCCACCTCCTCAAACAGCTCATCTTTCAACTCGAGACATGTCTTAGCCAGAACTGATGCTTTTTTGGCAAGCATGTTGATTGCTGGGATGCTTACGGACATGTTGAGGGTATTGTTAGGGGACACCCTGTTTCCCACCTCCGAAGTTCTGAAGCTACAACTCCAAAGCTTTGCACTTCCGCACCTCCAAAGTTCTAGATTTTTGAACTCCGCTCCACTTCCGCTTTCGGAACAGCTCCGGAGGTAAAATGACTTGTGTGTGACATTCAGGGCTGAGTGGAGATCTGTGGCATGCAGGGTCAGTATGTACCGAGCAACGACCCTGACTGTAGTTAGGTGTAGTATAATATGGGCTCACTGACAGTACAGGACCTTAGACTTTTCTCTTTGGTTTTCCCCTCTGTCAGCCTGTGTGATAGTGTGATTTCCACAGTGCACGAGGATTGCCCTTACAGGTATGAGGAGCCCATAGCATCCCACCTAAAATTTATACTTGCTGGGGTGTGGCACCCAGTCATGCACAGACTACCCACTGGAATGAAGGGCAAGGCTAAGCGATCTCAGATCTACACCCAGCTGGTCAGGTAGTGTCTCTTGTCATTGGACTCAGAAGATAGGAGGGGGGTACTGTCAGGATTGCCATTTTTCCTGTATCTACCAGGACAATCACACTACCCATGACCTCCGCCATCACTGAAATATCCCATGACACCACTCTCACACATATACCACTCGCATCACTATTTGCTGGTCCCTGAACAGTATCTTTGCCATTATGCCACAATACTTTGCCCTCATTTCACACCCTTCGCATCTACTCTGCCGGGTGCAGAGCCACCGAATGAGAGCAGAAGTCCGGCCTACCCAACAGGTTTCATACCTAGGTCCCATCAGCTGCATTGCCTTATGAAGATGTAGTTCAACCCTTACTCTATGTCCTATTACATGCTACTATTCCACAGTGTTCTAACCCCTCTCAATCCATCCCCCCCTGCATTTGCTTTTTACTATAAGTGCTTCAATTCCACCTGCATAATTCCCTAGTTCAATTATCATACGTCTACCTCATTATTTGACTCCTCACTAGTGGGAAAAAACCTTAGTACAACGTTCCACTGCCTCATTGGTCATTGTTGTGATTATGAGTCTAGTAAAGGGGAAATGTATAGCGCCTAGCTAGTGGTGTGATCACAACCGTCTGTCAGCTCTTTGGCAGGGTCGATGTGTTGTTGATGGTCAAGCAGTCACAGTGGTAGTAAGCGGTGGGGAAAGGGTGAAGGGTGATAGTAACAAGGAGAACTTGCAAGGTATAAAAGAGATAGTAGCTGTAGCTTTGTAGATACATAGTATGGAACTCAGAGATTATCTGTGCATTGACTCGAGCACAAGTGTTGACCAGCAAAAAAGATAATGATGATAATACGAGTGCCAGATGGCACTTTATACAAGCGTAAACTATGGGGATTGACATGAAACACATACATGCCCTGTGCGATCATGCATGATGAAGCTGGTAGATCCGCAGGGTACTACCTATGCATGCAGTGCGTACATGGAGCAAGGCAACATGTGGGGCGATCAGGAGGTTAGTGTCATGGGGTTAGAAGACAATGAAGAAAAAGAAATGAAACATGAAACACGGTGTTGCACCTCCTCGTGTGCACACGCCCCTTGAACTATTCATCGACCCCTGGCCTGAGGTCCTCTAATAACAGCTTGTGCTCCCCTGATGACGGGGCTTGACTCAGTACACATGACATGTGCCTTGTGCATTGGATAGACACGTGACTCGGTGAAGCTGTTGGTATTTATTTGCAACAATTGTATCCAACAGTGAGTTCTTGGACCTTTGGTCTTATTCACTACGCCCCCTTAGGGGTGTTGCCAAGACCGCTATTTGCAGCACTTCACAGGAGTGTTCAGATCAGCAAAAGGAACACCTGAACTGGGGTGATCTTTCCTTGAGGACATGCGCGATTCTTTGCATACTACTCTTGGGTTATTCGCTATGACTGTAGGCCCATGTCAGAATTACACTGATGTTCTATCTTTACCCTAAATTCCAATCTTGACAGGTGAGTAGGGGCAGATGTGAGTGCTGATGTGAGCACAGCAATGTGAGTGTGGTGTGAGGGTGAGTGGGGGCCAGGTGCAACTAGTGCTGGTACGAACATGGCCATGCGAGTGCAGTGTGAGTGTGATGTGGATGGGGGCTTGGGTGTGAGGATCAGGATCTGGTAGATACTAACATACACTGTAGTACATTACAACGGTCCTATATGTCATCTAATGCTGTATGTCTTATGAAATGCAAATGCTTTGCCAGAATTGTGTTTACTGTCTTACTACCTAGGCGGTTTTAGGGAGATTTCTGATATGCCTTTCTACATGTTATTTTGCAGTGCATGCACTAGCTAATTTTTTTCTGAGTAATTTGATGCAATTTTTGAGTCATTTCATCAATAAATGATTGAGATATCTTGTTCACAAGTTTTAGACATTTATGCAGAGTCAAAAACAATGTGCACCTTAAGTAATGCAAACGGCTGTAAAGAGAAAGTGGGTTATTTCAAAGCATTTCATCCTAATCATGAACAAATCATGGAGGCCACAAACCAGATGGTTGTTACCATGGAGCCTGCAGAGACTGAAGAAATGCAGCATCTACAACAGCCTGACCCTAAGAGCTGGCAGCAACCTGGTGAGACATGGCAGATGTTCTTTGCACAAGAAGACATTCACCACACTAGGAAACTAGAATGCAAAACCCTGGAAGCTAAGAAGGTGTGAGAGGCCTATGAACTGCAGGCTTGTCAGTCTGGCTATCTGAGCAAAAGAGGTCGCACCATCATTTTTGCATGGATGGATGTTGGAGGTTTTCATGTTCAAACTAGAATTGCTAAGGGGGAACTGGATTGATGGTGGACCAACTATACCACTGGGCAGTGGCACTTCAATGGCTTTGATAACAAGTGGGACCTTTGTAGTAAATTCAGCCCCACCAAAAGTCATCCACCAACTGTTGAAGAGTACGAGCAAGAGTTGAATGCAGATATAGATCCATTTGATCCAGATGTCAAATGTGAATATGAGTATCAAACAATCCTTCCAATGTCATCAACTTGGCCTCCCTTGAATACTGATAATGGCCAAGCTCATCTTCCACCTCTGAAGGAAAGCTGGGTTAACAACATTACCAACTATCTGGGAGAGGCCATAGGCCCTTTACTGTCACTCTGAGTAATTCAGCTGGATCCTCTGTCATGAAGTCTGCAGAGATGATATGGCTTCTCATGGTCAAGTCAGGGCACCAGATACCAGAAGCTTGCCAGCAATGGCTTGACCTGGGAAAGAACTCATATCTGCCTGGCAAACCTGGCATCTCCTGTTAATGAAGTGCACAAAGACCCCATATGTGACTTTGTATACTTGTTGCTGAATGGAGACAGCCCATCTGGCTTGCTTTTGGACCTTAGCAACTTGAATGAGCAACTGCTGTGAGGGCATGGCCCCAAATTCAGAGTGGTCACATATACTGAACACTCCCCTATCACACTGGTATCTACTTCAGGTAAATGTCCAAAGGTTGTCAAAGACCACAAAGTACAACATGCCCTTAAACCATTTGATGTTACTCAAGAGCACTACAAGTGGGTCCTTATAGATGAAAGTCCAGCCACAGCACTGGAATGTATATGCCTTGACCTTACCCGCCATGATGAAATGGCTACCTACTTCATCAACAGGGGTATCCCATTTAGTACCAGGCTAAGTTGTCCTATGAGCCGCTAGCAGCCCTGTCCAATTCCTTATAGAAACATCAGACTTGGTTGGCAGCCTAGGGACTATGTCACCAGTGCAGTGGATTACACTGCTTATGAAGATGCTTGTGACACTTTCTTTCATCAACCTCATTCTTGTGTCACTCTTATGAGTGGTGGTATTATCTAGTGTCTGGCTGTGGCTCATATTGGTCCTAAGAATGTCCTAATAGGGCCTACTGATACTGTCTTTGATGAGGGAGATGCATGGCACCCTGCAGGTTCTATCAAATTCTGGGATGATTATCTTACTGCTGAAGAAATTGAGCTGATCTGTAGTGTATATAAGGTCAACATGAGTAAGTATTTTACATTTACACTGATATTACTATGCTAACATTCCCCTAAGATTATGTCAACCAGTCTAGTGATCTTTCATAGTGGCCAAAACCAAATGCATGGGAAAAAAGCAGCTTAAATGGGGGATATTGGTTGCAATCTTGTGAAGGAGTGGTACCAAAGTCACCTTCAGAAAATTCAAGATAACACAGGTAATCTCAGGAATGCCACTGACTGGAGTAAGGCAATAACACTTTACCAGAAGCAAGCCAAGTTAGCTTCCAGGAACTATGACTTATTGGTTCAGTTTCTCAATGAAGAACATTTCCCTTAGATCTAGATGTATATATATTCAGCTAACTTCTGTCTGCCCAAAGCTTAAACCAATATAATTTAGATCAATTAGTCAACCTTAAGTGAACACATAAAACTTATAAAACTTGACCCTTAAAACTTTTCACCCCCCCCCCACCCAAAGCTTGCTCTCAATGATTCTATTGAAAGGAGCGATATGCCATGTTCTACACACCCTCCAACACATCTACCACCAATGCATCCTACTCTGATATATCCTCTACCCACTATTCCAATGGATGATTCTATTGTAGAGAGGGATGTGTTGCATTCCACTCACCCTCCTCTTTAGTATGTAGCTCCTTGTCATGACTGCTGTTTTCCCCGCCACAAGTTCAGCGAATTACCATGAATTCCCCAGTGTCCTTCCATCATGCTGATGGCTGATGTCAGTAAGGCCTCCGCAGTCAATCCCACTCCTATTTTCTGGTTGCCGAATATGATCTTTGCCATCATGCCACAATACTTCGCCCTCATTTCGCATCATTCGCATCCACCCTGCAGGGTACAGGGCCACTGAGTGAAGGCAGAAGTCTGGTCAAGCCAACAGGTTTCACTATTAGATCGCATCAGCCACCTTGCCCCATGAAGGTGTTGTTTGACCCCTACTCCATGTCCTAGTACATGCTATTCTTCCACATTGTTCTAAGCTCCTCTCTATCCATCCCCCCCTGCATTGGCTTTTACTATAAGTACTGCTATTTCCACCTGTATAGTTCTCTAGTTCAATTATCATACGTCTACCTTGTTATTTGACTCCTCACTAGTAGAAAAAACCTTAGTACAATGATCCACTGCCTCATCTGTTGTTGTGTCTATTGGTGAGCTCAAACCTTTGATCTTATTCACTATGCCCCCTTAGGGGCATTGCTGAGACCACTATTCACAGCACTTTTCAGGAGTGTTCATATCAGCAAAAGGAACACCTGAATGGGGGTGACCTTTCCTCAAGGACGTGCATAATTCATCGCGTACTACTCTTGGGTTATTTGCTACGACTGTAGGCCCATGTTGGAATTACACTGACATTATATCTTTACTCTGAAATTCAATCTTGACACTCCTGTGCAATCAATTGACAGAAGCAGGTCTCCTACCCCCAAACCTCTCCATCATTGCTGTACACCATATCTCTGCCCTGGTGCTTTAGCATGTCCTTGCTCTCCATCACCTATGAAAGTCTCCTCTGGTGCTGTGTGTCCACCTCAAGCATTTTGCCACTGCACCCTGCATTCTTGGCTCCAGTCACCACCAGGCCTTTGGAAGATATTGCCTGGGATTTAAAGGTCAACCATGATAATGGATACCTGCTGGAGGGTGAGCTTATCAGTGCCATTCTTGCCTGCTTAGAAGACCCAGTAAGTTTCTCATCTTTTTGATAACATTTGTTATTTATTTTTATTCATATTGTATATTATAGTTACAACATTCTTGTTTATGAGAGGATGGAACTATGGATCTGTCTATGGATCCCTTAAAAGCCCCTGTAAGTTTTCCATTTGTCTATATGTCCAGTGACTGATTGTTAATGTGCTATGTTCATCACCAAATACCATGTGTAGGATTACAATGTTGCATTGAAACTCTGAGTGCAGTGCTTTTTAGGGACCGCTGTTACTCTCATGAGGGGTCTGCACTGAAGTTTGCAAATTAGGGTGTCCCTTCTCAATGGGCGAAGGGTGGGTGATGGGTGAGTGATGGGTGGGCATTAGGCAGGTGAGTGATTTTGTAAATTTACATATGTTCGAGTATTATATCCCGAAAAGTATCTGTATAATATGGAAACAAAAACTCAATGTTTTGAGTGTATATGGAAGGTTTACTATACAGTAGCTCAAAAAACTGTTTCAATGTTTTCTGATCTCAATATAATAGCATTATAACCTGGGAAATAAAATAGTTAAAATTGTGTAAATATTACTGATGATAGTACTCTATCTTGGCTTGAATCTATGCCATAAATCAGATTCATACATTTGTATTTCCAGGAGATACATAAATTTTAATTCAGTCATATCATTGAAACAGTTTTTTGGCTGACATCTTGATATCTAAAAATCTACATTGGCCGGCTTCCATACAATGACTAGTTTACTATAAGTGGTAAAATATGATGCCTCTATATCACATGACTATTGAATAATAGCAAACAAACCATAACAACTTGTTGAACAACTCCATATCACTATGAAATCATTGACACCTGCACTGCAACACCATATCCTTTCTCTCCTTGATTCTGGCCTCTCTGGTCACCAAATCTCATCTCAGACTGGTGTTTCCAATGCCACCATCTCCAGACTTTGCTCCAAACATTGTCCCAGTCTTCAAAAGTCCTCAGGAGGCTGCCCAACAAAGCTTTCAGAGACCAACATTCATCATGCTATTTGCCTTATTGGCTCAGGGAGAGCTGAAAATGCAGTCCAGGTCACCAAAGCTCTCAGGGATATTATCAACAAGCCTATCTCTACACAAACAATTTGATATGGCCTGAAGAAAGCTGGGATGAAGGCTGTGGTGAAGAAGAAAAGGCCAAGACTCACACCCCATCATAGGAAGGAGAGGTTAGATTTTGCTATAAGGCACCAGCACTGGACTTTGGAGGACTGGAAGAAGGTTGTCAGGTCAGATGAAACCAAAATCAATTGCTTGGGTTCAGATGGCAGGAAATGGGTGTGGAAAAAGGCAGGAGAGGGTTTGAGTGATAGACTGGTGGAAGGAACCCTGAAGTTTGGAGGAGGATCTTTGATGATTTGGGGCTATATGCTGTGGAAGGGGGTTGGAGATGCTTGCAAGATTGATGGGAGGATGGATGGAGACCTTTACATCAAGATTCTGGAGGATGACCTGCAAAGCAGCCTTGTATTTTATAACAAGACCCCCCAGGGCATCATCTTCCAGCAGGATAATGATCCCAAACACACTTGCAAGAAGGCCCAAAATTAGTTCCAAGACCATGATATGGAAGTCCTATTATGGCCTGCACAGTCTCCAAACCTAAATCCAATTGAACACCTATGGAATCATCTGAAGAGGAAGTTGGCAGAGTATGAGATCCCCCCCCCTCAGGGAATTTTGGAACTTTGGGAGAGAGTACAAGAGGAATGGAGTAAAATAAAGCCAGAGGTGTGTCAAGGACTGATAGAGAGCATGCATAGATGAGTTGAAGCCATAATTAAAGCCAAAGGTGGCTATACTAAATACTAAACACTATTTATAATTGTCAGCCAAAAAACCATTTCAATGATATGACTGAATTAAAAATTATGTATCTTTTGGAAATATGAATGAATAAATATGGTTTATGGCACAATTTCAAGCCAAGACAGAGTACTATTCTCAGTAATATTTACAAGAATTTAAATAATTAATTTCCCAGGTTATCATGCTATTATATTGAAATCAGGAAACACTGAAACAGTTTTTTGAGCCACTGTATCTTTAAGTTTTATCAATATATTTTTTGTCTACTGAAACATGAACTTTAAAATAGCTTAAAATTGTATCTACATCTTCTTGTATTGAGACCTGTTTTATCCACTTCTTTACATCAATTTAAGTTTACCATGTTAATTGGTGTAGAATATGTGCAAAAACTTGGAATTTTACTTCCAGTTTGGACAAGGAATACCGTATGTGAAATATGATTTTTACCAATTATTTTACGGCTGAATAACCACATAGGGGGGCTAAAAGCATGTGCTGCCTGCATATATAGCCCCCCATCTTCCAACACAGCTGCTTTTTTTCATCAAAAA
>QFFB01021833.1:0-35620 GCA_003316465.1 Ramaria cf. rubripermanens
GTTTTACAGAAATTTTAATCCTTTTTTTTCGAGATTTTCCCAGCAAAGGTGGTTCCTACACAGGTGTGGTGGGAGAAGTCCTTAATGAACCTCCGGTAGAAGTTGACAAATCCGATGAAGGACTGGACCTCCTTCTTGTTCTGAGGTATGGGCCATTCCACCACTCTGGAGACCTTGACTGGGTCCATCTCCACCGCGCCCTCCGACACGATAACTCCGAGCTACTCTATCCGGAGACGTTCGAACTCACACTTCTCTGGTTTGAGGTACAGCTTGTGTTCTTGGAGACGTTCCAGCACCCTCCAGACTATCCTCGGGTGCTCCAACAGCGTCTTGGTGAAGATGAGGATGTCGTCTAGGTAGACACAGATGACCCCTTCCGCTATCATGTCTCGGAAGATGTCGTTCATCATTGTCTGGAATGTGGCCGGACTGTTTGTGAGGCCGAAGAACATGACCTGTGGCTCGAAGAGTCCTCGGTTCGTGCGGAAGGCAGCCTTCCACTCATCCCCTTCACGTATGCGGACATTGTTGAAACCCCACCGAACATCCAGCTTGGTGAAGTACTTGGCCCCTCGGAGTTGCGTGATTAGTTCAGAGATGAGCGGAATTGGATACCGGTTCTTGATTGTGACTGTGTTCAAGGCTCGGTAGTCCTGCACCAGTCGGAGTGAGCCGTCCTTCTTTTTGATGAAGAAGACTGGAGATGCCATGGGTGACTTTGATGGATGAATCCTTCCGGTGCGGAGATTCTCCTGGAGGAAGGCATCAAGCTCCACCTGCTCCCTGGGTGACAGTGGGTAGACCTTACAGTTGGCGGGTTTTGACCCAGGCTCCAACTCGATGTCATGGTCTCACAGCTTCCGCTCTGGCAAGGCATCGAATGACTCTTTGGCAAAGACATCTTCAAACTCCCGGAGGTACTCCGGGATCTCCGTCTCCGGTTTTGCATATTTCTGCGAAGCCTCGGCAAGCCTTTGCGAGGTCGTTCTGGATGCACGGATGTGCTCCATTTCCAGTGGAGGGTTCACATACAGCAAGTGATCCCCTTCCGCTAGCATGTCTTCTGGACCGAGGCAGACAACGTTGGAGTCACACTTGGAGTCACACTTGGAGTCACACTCGGACTCGGAGCCTTCCTCCGAAAGGAGCGGGTGAGGGCCCAAGCAACACATTCATATGATCTGTTCTATCCTTCGGTGCTCTTGACGTTCCTCACGTACCTTGGACTGGCATGTATGACACTTGGCTGGACATCGACTCATCGTCACCTCTCGGGTCTGCCAGTTGATCTCCAGGTTGTGCTCTCGGAGCCAGGTGAACCCGAGGATGATGTCTTGCTTCCCTAGGCTGGTCACTGCAAAGGAGGTGCACTCCATATGCCCATTGTAACGGAGAATCGCATCCACAATCTCTGTGATGGATCCTGCCTCGTTAGGGCTTCCATCTACATTGAACACCGGGATGGCACGTTGGAGTTTCCGAGTGGTCAGTCGGTTCTGCTCTACATAGTCACAGTCCATAAACTGGCCGGTGGCTCCGCAGTCTACTAGTGCAGGTCCGGACTTGACTTCCGCAGTGTCGGTGGTCTGAGAAGAAGGAGTGGCTTTCACATTATTATGTCAAAGAGACAAATATTTTTCTCTATTTTTTTTTTTTTTTAACTTGTCATTGAAAATTATACTTCCAATTCCCCCATTCACTATTTTCTTCCCCCTGACAACTGATGATTTTCCCAATTTTTTCCACTATCCAAAACCAAAATCCGGCACTATTTGCTCCACAGATAGTACTATCTTTCATCCCCTTAGTTACTAATTTTCCAGACCTCCGTTCCTATTGTTAGCATTCTTAAAATCACCCATACACCTTGTATAAATATTATGATATTCCTGTATGTTATTCTTCAGCCAGAATTATATCCCTCTTGATACACTTAGAAAAGCTCAGGGCATTCAGACTTGCCTTTCAAAATTTCCTACTATCTTCTTCAACAAATTTCTACAATCTACAAGCCAGCTACACTAGATTATCTGTCTACTCCCTCAATTCATCACCACACACTGAACCTCTCTTCTTGTATTCAGCCAATGATCCATCTTGACGCCAAAGGAACCCCTGAGCCAAATCTCTGGAACATCATCATATACCATCTCCAACCCCTGCATTATGTCACCTTTGGTTGATCAATGCGCATGCCACATTCAGCATCACGCTCACAAAGGAATCAAAAAAAAAATTCTTGAGCTATTTCTTTTTATCAAAAAAAAATATAAAAAATACGTAGACATTAAAAACCCCCTTCATCTTGGACATTCTACTTAAATCCCTTTCCTTTATCCATCTATCCAAGGCGCTCTCATGCATAGCAATGAGTTGATGAAGACAATGCTGGACATGAGTTGAGGCACACAAGGGCATGTACTTTCCATTTAAGGCACATATATGCATAGTACATTGAGTTGAGGCACTCTTTGAGTGTAGCTTTTCATTTCTTTATCACTTATGCTGATCAGATCTTTATTCTACCTCTGAGTCCATGTGCACAGCGGACTTAGACCGTTCCTTTACCTTAGAAAGCCAGGGCTCAATTATCACATGTTTTATTATCTTTCTCCTATAACTCCTATTCTACCTTCTAGTATATTAGTACAAAGCATATGCTTTAACAATATGACAAACTTTTAACTTCTTATGCCCATTTTCCCTTTCAAATACTTCTGAATCTTCAGCTCTATCTATCATTGTGAATTCCCAGCTTTGAGTTATAAGCTCAGGTTATTTCATTGAGTCTTCTTACCTTTCAGCCCTTTTCCCCTATCGCTACAACGCATCTGACATTTCGACCTCACATTGCTTTTCAGATTAAAAGAATAACAGACTTGGCTTGTGAAAGTCACTGAACAGGAAAATTAACTGAACAGTTCATCTTGGGTATTGGGATGCTAATTGACAAGAAAATCGATTGTCAACCTCACCCTGTAGCATTTCACCTGGTGGGTTAGGCTAGGTGGCTAAGTAGAAAAGCAACTACTTAACTGAGAATTAATACAGTAAAGCAGCTGTAATATCCTAGCTGGGGTTAGTAGCTTAGTAAGATAGACAAGTTGTGGATAGAAGAAGCTAGATTGCTAGATCAGTTGGATGCTGATCTGAGGGGGCAGGATGGCCTCCTTATATATTGTATGTTACACAGGATTATATAAAATGGGGTTCTTCTATCTATTAGGTGAGTGAGGTCATTTGTAACTGTTTGCACAATCCAGTGCCACCCCGTAACTATGGTGGCTTGTTTGTGCGGGGGAAAGTAAGAATAGATAACCAATCATCTCCTCTGGTTTGCACAGCCCTGCACTGCTTTGCACAGCCTGGGTCAGTCCCATGACCAGGTGTCTCAGTTGTGGAGTGTAAGAATAAAAGGACTATATGAGTATTTCTCAGTGCTTGCTTCATTGCAAAGTACTATGATATTTTACCTATACGAGTATTTCTACAAGGCATATAGATGAGCATGAATAAACATGAGGCTAACAATGAGCCTCTTACCTCAGTGCTTGCTTCATTGCAAAGTACCGAGGAAAAAGGGAAATAAACTAGCTACTTTATAGTTTCTAGGGAACAAAGAGGATTATTTGTGACTGTGTAAAGGTTTGTGGACAATGGTATGTAAAGGTATGTGGACAATGGTGTGTCTCACTTTGTCACAATGGGGTGATGCAGGGTGGTGCAGTTTGTCACATGCTTGTTCACTTCTACACTCCCCCTCAAACCACAGTCAGCCTGAGCTCTACTGCAAAATGTTTAACCTTTGTTGATGGCAGGGCCTTGGTAAGTGTATCAGCCACCATGTCCTCCGTGGGACAGTACATGAGGCGAACTGCTCCTTGTTCACTACCTATTGCTTCATTGACTCCATTTTTGTTAGTAAATATGGTCTGAAAACATGGTCTATTTCATCTATACCATTTCATTTGTTTGATGGTAGTACAAACTCGATAATCACCGAATCAGTAGTTATACTGATCCAATTCCCCCATGGTCACACCAATTCCGTAGATTTCTATGTTACCCCCTTAGATACGTCCATTTTGGCAGTTCTCGGACACAACTGGCTCACCCACTACAATCTGTTGATTGATTGGGTATTGGGCAGTATTACATTCCGATCCAGCATATGAAATGCAAACATATGTCGATGTGTTTAGTTTGTGCATGATACTGATGATCTTTTGTGAGTGTGATCGCCAATTGATTGTCAGAAACAACGTGGTGGGAGATAACTTGAGGTTGAAGAGCTGTTTAATAAGGGAGCAAAGCCAAAGGGCTTCTTTTACTGCATGAGTTGCTGCTATGTACTCACTCTCCATTGTAGATAAAGAGATAATATTTTGTCTTTTTGCACTCCAGGACATAGCACCACTGTCGATTATGTATGCATAACCAGAGATCACATGTTGGTCTTCAGCCATGCTACTGTCCATGTCCACGTAGCCAGTTAGTCCTCCATCTGTGTGCCCAAATGACAACCATAGGTGAGTAGTACCCTTTAAATACTGGAATACTCTCTTAACCACGTTCCAGCGTGTAGGGCTGAACTTTGTTGAATATCAAGACAAACACTCCACAGCAAAAGCTATATTGGGGTGTGTACCAAGTGCAGCATACATAAGCAATTTGACAGCCTCTCTATATGGTGTGTCGTGCATCTGTGCCCATTCAGCTGTTGTTTTCAGTGACAGGGATGCTGACAGTACTAGTCCGTGTTATATCGGCATAGACACAGGCTTGAGGTCTTCAAAGTTGTACTAATGGATGATGGACTCGATGTAGGATCATTGGGAAACGTGGATGGTATGTTTTTCTCTGTCATGGTTGATTTCTATCCCTAACAACCAGTGGAGCTCACCAAGATCAGTTATTTCAACATGTTTTGAAGTATGATATTTGAATGCATCCACCAGTGACCTTGACCTTGATGATGCTGCGACCGTGCAATTGTCTATGTGGACCAGGACAATGATGACAGAATCATGGGTGCGGCAAAAGAAAACAGCCTGATCAACATCACATTGAAGGAAACGTAATTTTGTAAGCATTATATCCATAAGCTTTTGGTACTATCGACAACCTGACTGCTTTAAGCCATACAATGTCTTTTGCAGGAGACAGACCTTCCCAGACAAATTTGGTACAGGATAGCCTGGAGGTTGAGACATATATATTGTCTCTTTATCAGTAAGTTCTCCATTTAGGTATGTGCCTTTAATATTGATCTGATGCAGCTCCATGTCATCTGCAGCAGCCAGTGCGAGCACAGTGCAAATTGATGCCAACTTTGTGACTGAGGCAAAGGTGTTGAAGTAATTGACACCAGGGACCTGTGAGAACCCTTGGGTGACAAGCCATGCTTTGTATTGCACAATGTTTCCAGCAGCATCCTTCTTGGCCCAAAAGACCCATTTGGATCCAACAATGTTTGTGCCACTTGAGGCATTGGTGAGTCTCAAAGTTCCAGCATCACGGAGCACTGCTAACTCTTCATGAATGGCAGACTCCCATAGGTGCCAGTCAGGACGCCATTTTGCTTCAGCCATGGTTCGAGGTTCAATAGTTTCAACCCTGCTCATCTCAGCTACAAGTATGTACCTGTCAATTTCATCAGCCAACATCATCCAGTTGGTGGTTTCTCCTTCCAGCACCTCTGGGACTTTTTTGATGATGGAAGGCATCTGGACTCCAATTGGGATAACAGGATCAGATGATTGGTGAGAGGACGCTCCATGTCCCTCAAGGATGTCTCAAACGCGCTGACTGGGTTTACGCACGCATTTGGCAGGTACATTGGTTTCAGAGTCGGATAGATTTGGTATGTCAGCATTTGGGGCAGGTGGAGTGAGTGTGTCAGAGGGGAGGCTATCTTTTACTGGTGCATTGGTTTCCGTCTCAATAATCTGCCAATTCTCCCCCTTGAGGCAAGAAACTAATGCAGTACTATTGTCGAAATAGACATTGCATTCCACAGTGACGATTGTTTTCTCTGGTTAGTAAATGTGGAAACCTTACTCCTTTCATCGATGCCTATCCAGCAGCCCTCTTTCACTCTACCACCAAGCTTGTCACAACCTTCAGTGTGTACCCAAACCTTTTCACCCCACTTGCACACATGCTTAAGGTCAGGCTTACTTCCAAAAGCAGCCTCATGTGGAGTTTTATCACTGACCACCTTTGTTGATGTCCTATTCACCAACCATACCACATGCCAAGCAGCCTCTCCTCACAGGAACCTGGGAAGCCCACTCGTGTGCAGTAGGGCCCTGATTTTCTTGACAATCATACGATTATGACACTCAGTGATGCCATTCTGCTGTGGAGTGTCATGCACTGTAAGTTTTTGCGCTGTACCTTTGGATTTCAAGTAGGGGGTAATTCCTTGTCCTAGGTATTCACCTCCTCGGTCCAAGTGGAGCTTCTTGACAGAAGTACTGAGCTGGGTGGTTGTCATGACTGCTGTTTTCCACATCTCAAGTTCAGTGAATTATGTCGATCTGGCTGGCAGGTTTCCATCACACTGATGTTGGCAAGGCTACCACAGTCTACCTCACTTCTATTCGCTGGTTGCCAAACATATTCTTCACCATTGTGCCACAATACTTCATCCTCGTTTCACATCATTCACATCTCCCGTGCAGCATGCAGGGTCACCAGATGTGAGCGGAAGTCTGGTCTAGCCAATGGGTTTCACTCATAGGTCCCATCAGCTGCCTTACCCCATGAAGCCTCTCTCCATCCATCCCTCCCTGCATTTGCTTTTTACTATAAAGTACTTCAATTCCACCTGTACAGTTCTCTAGTTCAATTATCATACATCTACCTCATTATTTGACTCCTCACTAGTAGGAAAAACCTTAGTGCAACAGCCTACTCCCTCATCAGTAGTTGTGCCTATTGGTGAGCTTGAACCTTTGATCTTATTCACTATGTCCCTTTAGGGGCATTGCCGATACCACTATTCACAGCACTTCACAGGAGTGTTTGGATCAGCAAAAGGAACACCTGAACTGGGGTGACCTTTCCTCAAGGACATGCGTGATTCATCATGTACTACTCTTGGGTTATTTGCTATGACTGTAGGCCCATGTCGGAATTACACTGATGTTCTATCTTTGTACTAAATTCCAATCTTGACAGTGATAACCCATGTCGCATATTCCTTATATGCTTCTAGTGCCTCATCCTTGGTGTGTAGAAGGTATAGGTGGGTTAGTCATGACATGTCATCAGTGAAGGTAATGTAGTATCTTTTTCTGGCTTTTGTTGCAACTGGCACTGGTCCCCATAGGTCGCTATGGACTTCATCTCCAAAAGCAGACACTACTGCCCTCCCTAACCTTTGGAATGGGTTTCCAGGTCGCTTTTGCATATACACAGGATTCACAGAAGAATGGTTCATCTGTTGACAGTGTGGTAAGCTTTACCCCTGTCACAAACCCTTTTGTAACTAATCTCTTGGCTGTTTCAGGGGAGATGTGACCCATCCATCAATGGAATTGGTCAAGGGTAAGTATGTTCTCGGCTTAATTTGCCATGTCCTGCTCATGTGAAACACAATAGAGGCCATGTCCTGTTTTTAGGACCATGCCAACAAGCTGTCCATTCCATTCCCGTATAACACATTTGCCATCTGCAAATGTCATGGTGAACCCTGCATCATTGAGCCGTCTGATAGATATGAGTGTGTAACCAACGTCAGGTGAATACCAAACCTCAGTTAAATTGAGCTGAGATGCTGTCACTCCATTAGGTACATCAATAACCATTTCACCCATGCCAACAGCCTTGAAATTCTTTCTATTTGCAGCCCAGAAGTATTTTGGGGTTATAGATGTGAAACCCTTTACCGCATCTCGGTATGGGGTTATGCCCCTTGTGCATCCAGAGTCATAGACTTTGGTTTGAGGTAAGTTTTCCGCTACACTGTTGACCTCTGTGCAAACTGCATGTGCATCCTCCTAGTCAACACTGACAAGTGAATAGGTATCACTTTCATCAGTTATAGGCAACTCCTCAGTTTCACAGCTACTTTCTGAGTCATCTTTGACTTCAGAAAACCAGTCATCTGCACAATCATCTGCATCCAAATCAGACTTGTAGTTTGACAGCAGCTGAGGCAGTTTGTCATCTGTGTCACAATTGGCAAAGAAGGCTGCATTGTCTTCATTGTCTGATTCTACAGCAGCATTGGCGGAGCCCCCACCTTTAGGTGAGTCACGTTTCTTGTTGCCACTTGCTTTGACAGGTTTGGGACACTTGTTTTTGTAGTGTCCAGTATCACCACAGTTCCAGCAAGTCCCCTTCTGTTTACGCTTGAATTTCTTTCCCTTCCCGTTTCCAGATACAAACATGGCTTCATCCTTCTCTTCGCCTTTTCCACTAGCATGCCCAGGATGATGAGACTTTAGAGCAGCATGTTGCTCGTACTCTTCAAACACTAACATGATGAGCTTGTCAGGGTCTACAGTCTTGGTCATACTATAAAGCTTAGCGCCTGCCAGTAGGTTTGATGCAAAAGCGGAGAGGTGAGGGGAAGGGATTTTATGATTGTTGACTGGTAATCTTTTTGTTCAATGTCTACACTGTACATTGCTAACTCTTCCTTTTTGACATGTAAGCTGTCAAGAAATTCATGGACATTTCCTCTATCAGGGCACCTCAACTCCATGAAGTGGGTACGCAAGTCAGCCTGTGCAAACATGCCCTTCAATGAGAATTTGGCCACTATGAGGTCCCCTTGATCTTTCAGCAATGCCTTGCCATGTATGTGTATGAGGGTGGAGTTGGCAATTCAGTGAGTAAGAAGAGCCTTCACTGTACATTTGTCCTTGACCCACTTGGTAAGAGCTTCCTCCTCATTAGTTGTGGGCAGAGTGCTGATGGTCAGCTGAGTTGTGGTACCATCGAAGTGCCCCCACAGACCCTTGGCTTCAACAGCATCTTGGAAATGCATTGAGAATGTGGTCCAGTTGAGACCGTTGGCTAGGAGTTTTGGCATAGAGGAAGGAAGGAGGTTAGCTGTAGTGAGAGTTGTAGTGGACATGATCAGAGAAGAAACAGTGGGAAATGAGCTAGGGAATGAGCTAGTGGGATGTATGTGGGCCCCAATAACCTGTGAGAATAAAAGGACTATACAAGTATTTCTCAGTGCTTGCTTCATTGCAAAGTACTATGATATTTTACCTATATGAGTATTTCTACTAGGCATATAGATGAGCATGAATAAATGCAAGACTAACAATGAGCCTCTTACCTCAGTGCTCGCTTTGTTGCAAAGTACTAAGGAAAAAGGGAAATAAACTAGCTACTTTATAGTTTCTAGGGAATAAAGGGGATTATTTGTGACTGTAAAGGTTTGTGGACAATGGCATGTAAAGATATATGGACAATGGCATGTAGGTATGTAGACAATGGTGTGTCTCGCTTTGTCACAACAGGGTGACATGGGGTGATGCAGTTTGTCACATGCTTGTTCACTTCTACATGGAGGTCCCATGATCACGACATCATAGTTGTGTTTTATTTGGTCCCAGGATCCGACCAATGGCTGCAGCAGAACAAGGACCCTCTTTTTGGCCTTTGTACAGCTCTTTGTACAGTTATATATAGCCTGGCACTGCCCTGCATAGCCTTGGTTGCCAGGCAGGGCCGGCTATCTTGGAGTTGAGGTCATTTTTGCATCCTGAACTCTGGGATCGCCATTTGAGGCTTCATCCGGGTGGAGTTTGAATTCAGATCTGGTCTGCCAGTTCAAAGGGTCTGCCCGGGCAGTATTTGAGTTTTAAAGCACCGAAATAGGGTTATGGGTGCTGGTGGGTCCATGGCTCTGCAGTGAACAGAGTGAGGCCTTTTTGAGCCAGAGAAGTCGAAATAAATGGCGAAAAAATGCCTAAAATTAAGGGATGTTTGAATCATAGTTTTCCCCTCCAACAGCTCCATGTATTTGCTACTGGAAAATGGGAAAACCGGTTTTACATGATTTTAATGCTTTTTTTGTGATTTTCTTCCTACTAAGATGATTCCCACACAGCTGGTTCCATGCTGGTAAAGGCATAATGTGACTTTTTCTTTCACCTTTTGCAACTGCAAGCTGCCCCTGACATCTACACCACCAAGGTCAGCTCCAAGCTACATTCTCACTCCTCCTCCCCATCACCACTCCTCTCAACACACCTCCCACTATGCCTCCCATTCCTCCAGCCACACCCACCACCTCCAGCTCTGCTCCTTCCTCTCCCTTGGCCCATGCAACTCTGGGTTCTTGGTGTATGGTGATGGGTGTAGAGCTAGTGTGGATAGCATAGAGGGCTATGAATGTGCATATTCATATGAAAAGGGGTATATCAGTCTAGACATTGAGCATGATGACAAGCACAACACCCCAGATGCACACCACAGTGCAGCATTATGATGTCAAGTGAAAAGTGCAAGTACAAATGCAAGCAGCAGTCACACCTCCAGTCATGCACAAAGTCATGCTACAAGTCATGGTTTGAGTAGCAAGATCCAGAGCCAGGGCAAGACTTGGCATCAGAGTCGTCACTTAAGCTCCAGGTCTAAAAGCAACAGCAGCACTAATACACTACTAACATTGTAGAAAGGAAGCCACTTTAGCTGACTGACAGGTGACTGGTATGTGGTCAGCATTGTTCAAAGATGTAAGCTGCATCAGTTGACAATATGCAAACCATCCACACCCAGTGTGGTTGGAAGTAGGTGGCAGATATGCTTTACACTGAATATAGATCAGGGGTATGTTGCATCTGCTTGCATTTGAACCAATCCTAACTAACTGGACAGACACTCAGTCTTGAATACATATAACAGGTCAAAGCCTTGTGTGAATATTCTAGCACATCCAGGTTTGGTATGTGTGTTAAGGCTCTTGCATGCAATGTGATTTTCTCTGACCCTGTTAAGTTCATGGACATTACCCAGAACTTTGGAGATTGGATGTTTGGAGTTTGGACTTCAAAGGAGTGCGAGGGGGGTAGGGACTTGGCTTCAACTTATGTGTTGCGCCACCTACTATTGTTTGATCTCTAATTTTGGAGGCCAGAGGGTCAGAGGTTGTCCAGAGGTTCGGACTTGCACGTATCACTAATAGTATCTAACTACAGAGATAGTGATACAAGAAGGACTGGAGGTTGGTAACAGGGAATTAAGTTGATATTCAAACTAAAGAATTGATACATGATTGGAGGGTTATTAATACCTCATATCCTAATTGTATCCTAAGAACGTGTAACAAGAAAGACATAAGTGTAGAACAAGAAGAATGTAAGAGTCATATAACAAGTGGAGTTTGGAATTGGATTGGAGGTTCAGATCAAGCAAGGTACAAGTATTCTACTTTGGGTTGTGAATAAGGATTATACTTTAAGAGGCATACAACAAGAACTAGAATAGAATATAATAGCTACTTTGGAGTCTGGAGGTCCAAAGGTTTGGAGCCTCAGCTTTGGATCTCAGGGATCTAACAGACCCTTGCTGACCTTTTGTGTAGAAGGGTATTATTGAGAGATATATAATTGGTTATTGGTTCCTGAACACCAGTCCAGCCACTGGTTCAGTGCATGAAGTCATACCTTGCTGCCAACAAAAAGTGTCTGGTTTCTGTTACTTCTGTTATAAATAAAGAAGAGAAGTCACAACAAAAAAAAATATCTAAAAAATAAATTAATATCTCCTACTCATGACATCTAATGAATATCTGGGGTACTATTATCAGATACCCTCCTTATGACCCCTGTTCAAGAACAGGAACCGCCTGAGATGTTCCTCGACCCAGAATGCATATATTTCCTACACCGAGCCCATGACCTCATATCCATCACTATCCTGCCGCCGAAGCGCCTCCACATGTTGATGTCCCAGTGGTGACATCACTGATTGGAGACAATCTTACCCTGCATCCGGCCCTGGCGCTCGGTCGTATTCATTCCATAATTAGGACACGTCGCGTCGAGCCCGCCCTGTGCATATATTGTGATTCCTGTCACGGAACATGCACCTTAGCTCTCCTACATGTAGCCTCCATTTCACATATATCTCACATGTTCATAATTACACTCCACTCCCCATTTATTACTGCACGACACTCAGGAGCATTTACACGTGATCATTGTACCACCGGGTCACGTGACCCATACTTGAAATATTCATCCTGATTGATTTCCTGCATATAAATAACTAGTTTTTATGCTGTAAATAGTAGTAGCAATAACACTCACCTCCTCTAAATTGTTCGAAGTTCTTAGACACAGAAATTGCTAAGATAATCCGCATATATTGGAATTCTTTCAGAATCATCTCTTTTATCAGACCTCTGCTCGATTCAGCTTCACTTGAAGCTTGAATTATATTCTCCCATCATATAAAATAAAAACCCCAAATCACTAGAACTTCTAATGGTGTTCTTCTGCATAAGGTGAAGATTACCTGGCACAATTCCTCTATGCCTTGTCACTGAGCTTCCTTGTGCAGAACTTTTCACAGTTGATGATACTAGAAGCTAATGGTGATCAGTAATACATGTTCAAGCACACACCACCTATAGCTTACCAATATGCAGTTCCCTGGTTGATTATGTGAAGCATCCACATCTCTTCATTTTTTTTCAAGGTTAGTACTTTAACTTAAGTCTGACAAAGGCTGAGCTCAGTTTAACAACAGGCAGGGGGACACTGATGACAAAAAATTTCCTGTTAGTCTCACTACCACAGGAATTCTACTGATTCCAAACAACTGTCTCCAGGAATGATCTCGATACTACATCCATTGGGTTAACAGTTTCAACACACATAGATTTGAACACAAAGCACAGTGTCATGGATGAGATGCTCTCTCTGTAATAAGGATGGCATTGTGCAGGTCTATTTTGACCACATGTCCTTGGATAGGTAATTGCTGCATTACCCATGGTATTTTTGTCTGTAAATTCTGATACATACATACTTCTGTGTCTAGACACCATTGTGTGTGTGAATGTCCTCACACTTTTCTACCATAATGGCTGCAGGCATGAACTTGCATCAACACTAGACTGCATGTATTACTGCCTCCTTCATTGTGCCTACACTGACAGAACTCTCTACTACACAATGGCAGAGACATTCCTATTCTTTCTCTCCCACCTCCTTCTACCTGCATTCTGGCTCATGTCCAATGAGGTGCAAAAAGTTTTTTTAATAATGTTCAGTAGTACACACAGCTGATAGTGTATTTTTATAGAGTGATTGTATCTTAAAATTATACAATTTGAAGGACAATTGAGCTTGCAATTGAGCTTGCAATGTTGGCTGTTTTTTCAAACTCAGAAAAGGCACATGCCTTAGGTCATGCAAAGTGCTGTAAAGTTAGTTGTTAAAGTTAGTTACCCTTGTCCTTTGGTACCTTTGTGAACATATTATTGCTTGTTTCATGGATCTTGGCACTTCCTGCAGTTCATGGTCTTCAAGATTGTTTTCAATCTTATTTACCTTCCTGCCTGCCTGGCCGCTTACCTCATAAGATAAGCCTTGAGTTCTCATTATAGATTAGACATCATGCACCACTTTTGCAATCCTCACCAGTATTTTTTACCACCAGTCTATTAATGGTAATCCAAACAAATGCTTTACACTGACCAAGGGTCATCCTAATTTAAAATGAGCACTTCATACACACTCTCAGGAAATGGTTACCATGGGTGATAACCACATTGCCCCCAAATTTTCTGTGCAGTCCCCCATCACTTCATTCACAAGCCAATCTTTGCCAAGATGTGAAATTGATGAGTAATACTAAAACACCTTCATGCATTTTCCCAAAAATCAACAACAACCCAAACAAGTGAATATTAATGGTAAACACAGGGAACTGGAGTTCTCTTCACAAGCCCCCCTTTCCATGGAGTCAACTATTCTCTTCATATTTTCATTCCTACAGTCTACTTGTGACCCATATTTTTGTATTATTATCATTTATAAGTGCAATAACCTTTTACAACCCACAAACAAACCCTCTAGCTCTCTTTTTTTGCAGGACACTCAGATGTGCATTCATATCTACCTCTTTCCCCCAACCTTAGTGACAATTTCCTCCCCAACTCAACCCTGTACACCCCATAACTATGATAAATCACCAAATTTTCCACCTTCATTCATCCTTTTCCTATATCATAGTATATCCCACTTAAAATCTTTGTTATCAGTCTGAAATTTATTTATTTCAAGAAAAAACCACCACAAACACCTCATTACACCCACTTCATCACCCTGATTGATCCTATTTCCCTCAATGACCCAGCTATTTTATTTCTGTCATCCCATGCTACAATTAACCTTTGCCTACTGACATTGTTTTTGTTTTCTTGGCTCACCCACAAGGATCTTATTTCTCAAGCCTTGGGTGATACATTTCCCTGAATAGTATTATTTTTCCACCTGTGTACACTAATGCCTCACCCAATACACCATAGTTACAGTGCCGCACACTCTTTGCCACCACTTTGCCCAACTGTGCATGCTAAAACATCACACAATACATCATAGTCACTGCACTACACACCCTCCTCAACTGTTAAGTTCATGGACATTACCTAGAACTTTGGAGATAAGATGTTCAGAGGTTGGGCTTCAAAGGGGTGCGAGGGGGGTAGGGACTTGGCTTCAACTTATGTGTTGCACCACCTACTATTGTTTGATCCCTAATTTGGAGATTGGAGGTCAGAGGTTGCCTGGAAGTTTGGACTTGGAGTATCACTAAGAGTATCTAACTATGGAGATAGTGATGCAAGAAGACTGGAGGTTGGTAATGGGGAAATTAGTCAATATTCGAACTGAAGAACTGATAAAGATTGGAGGACTATTAATACCTCATATCCTAATTGTATCCTAAGAATGAATAACAAGAAAGACAAACATAGAACAAGAAGGATATACAAGTAGTATAATAAGCAGAGTTTGGAGTCAGATCAGAGGTTTGGATCAAGCAAGGTACAAGTATTCTACTTTGGGTTGTGAATAGGGATTATACTTTAAGAGGCATATAACAAGGACTGAAACAGAATACAATAGTTACTTCAGAGTTCAGAGCTCCAGGAGTCAGAGCCTTGGTGTTAGACCTCAGGGATCTAACATTAACCACATCATTCCCATCCTAACTCCTAATGTCATTCAATTATAAAGGCCCACACCCACCCTATCAAAACAATATTTCTCTCAAATTTATGCGTTAATCTTTTAAGAGCTTTAAAATCCTTTCTAATAGGATGTACCTATCACTCACAAGCCTTTTTAAATGCACCATCCATTATAGGTCAAGTTTCTATTCTCAGTATCTGCTTAATATAATTTTTAACCTGCTGTGTTGCTGTACTTTCCTATATTTATATTCAACACTCTCTTTCTCCCTTTGCACTGTTATATAATGCCTACCTGCTAACCAATACATGCCTCCCATGAACCACCTTTTACCCCCAACCAATGAGCATCAAGCTGTCTACCCCTAATCACAATTTTCCCAAAAGGTAATTCATATGCTCCTTCTGTCTGACTATGTTAGGCCATTCTTCCTTAAGCCCTAAGCCCACCCCCACCCATATACTACCAAGTTTCACATGATGGTGGCAATGGTGGACATATGGAGCACCTTCAAATGCTTAAAAGATACCCATGAACAATACCTTTTGATATTGCTGTACTTCAAGCCCCCACTAGTGATTCACCCTGCCTCATTATTCCTCCACTCACCAACATCTGCTACAAACTGTAAACACAACTGCTCTATCAACTTGCTCACCATTTTCATTTTCATTGCTCCCATTCCCCCTGCTCACCTGCTGCCCCTGCTGTCCACTATCCATCAATTTCCAATTGCTTTATCCTACTGTTGTCTCCTGAACCCCAATCCCTCCCCTTCTTTCCCACTGTATTCCATCTTTTTTCTCTACATTTAATATCTAAACCAGCCTCTCCAGGTCTGTCTCCCTTATTTTCCAATCATGACTGAACAAGTTGTGTAAGTCCCTTTTCACTTCAATAAAAGTATACATTCTATTTGACAATCTTCGCTAGTCTCTCAGGAAATCATGTCACCTTTAAAGGCAGGCCACAGCAATATTCAGTCACTCCTCACAATAACACTTGGTACTGTATGCCTCCCTGCCTTTATAGATATGCCCACATTCAAAGCTTGTGCTGACACATGCTCCTTCACAAGTATGCTGGGATGCTTAATAAACCTCCCAAAAACCGCAACTTTGCCCTACCAAATAATCACAGTGCTTCACAGTCTTCCACAACTGAACAGTTCAACAATACTGGTCTCTCAAACATACAACCAAAAACCCCATTCCCCCCATCATCCCCCCTATCCATGCTTCCTCAACATGTTGATTCATCAGCTCCAATGGATCCAACACATCTTGCACTTTCACCTGAGTTCTGTGCTTCTGAAAACACACCATATTCCAGTTCCTCTAATGTTCAAGTAAGTCTCCCAACAATTTATTTAAGCCCGGAATTACCTTTCACATTAATTCACATGCTAAGGGGGCCCCTCTAGGCCAACATTGTCCTATTGCACTTTATACTCAATCAAGTGCACTTGGGCATGCCACTACAATTGGCCCCTGCAATATTTTGTATGCCATGACCCCAGACCCTGATGCTGACCCATCCATCCATACACTCATGCCTCTCATCAACCCTTATGGCAACTCTTTGAAAATCACAGAATTGGTAAATAAGTGCTCATCCACCCTCACCACACAACACTAAACCCATTTTTTTCTCATAGATACCATGTGAAGTATCTATCACCCAGTCAGCACAAAGCCTGGAACCTGTTCTGGAGAACAACATCCACATCTCCCCCATGTCAGTGCATCAGTGAACAATGCTCATCCAACTAGCAGCTAACTCTCAATGTGTGCAATACAGATTCCCCAAGCAAACCAAAATGTTTAAATCTATTTTTATGACTTCTTTGCCTTGCTTATTATCCTATAGAATACTGCACCCTCCCCCTCACTCACACCTTTCATTGATGATGACCAGATGGCATTCCAAGACAATGTGCTTATGCACCTTCCAGCAAGTATGAGGTGAGTTATTCTGCAGCTAGCAGTGAAATCATCTTTTCTCAATCTTCCAAAATTACCCTTCAACCACAATGGCTGGATCCTGCCCTCCAGCCACAACCACATCTGACCTTCATGTTGACAATGCTCTCATTGCACACAGAGTTGTCATTAATATATCCCACAAGCTCATGATATGTACCAGGTGCAATCTACCATTCTTGTCTTCCATCATGTGTGCACATGTAAAGAAGGAGCATCACCTGGAGCCCTTGTCACCAGAAGACTTGGATTTTATCATAGACAAATTCAACCTACATGAAACTGTTGATACTCTTTTACAGACCTGGCCCCAGGGACAGTGTGCCTCAATCTCAGGAATCTGCATAATCAATGGGGTGCACTGTTTGGAATGCTCTTATGCAGCAGGAAAGCCCTCCACTATGAAGGTATATTATTCCTCTCATTAGGTGGCCTCCTACAAATTGTTGAGCCTTATCTGTCATCCTCCAGTGAGGAACTAAGTTGGCTCAGCAACTTCCCTGAGCTCAACTCCATAACTCCAAAAAAACTTCAGACATGAGAAAGTGGAGCTGCTGCTCTTTGTTGTGATAAAAAAATAAAAAATAAAAAATAAAAACAAAAATACGAAAATTATTACAAAAAAAATCTCTATCATTTTATTCTTAGTCCTAGAAGACTAATACAGGACATGGACAAGTTATTTGGACTTTATCTATAGGATAAAAAGTCTATAACATTTCAGAAAGTATTGGACCATTCACCGGCCCTTTAACGCCCACTACGTCACCGGATCGAGACCGGATCGTGGATCGGATCACATATATCATTACCCCGCATGACCACTAGATCGGCTCGCTTACATAAGCACCAAACCTTCGGTGGAACAGGTATAACAAATATATTGTTACAGCATGGAGATTGCTGTATGGAGATTTCGGAACCCATGGAAATTAGAAGGAGTGATGTATCACATACACTTACTGAATTGAATACTCACGAAACAGGTCCAGAAAATAGTAATCTATATTAAAGGTTTTTCACAAGCTTATTCTGTTTTATTTTCTTCCATCCTTTTACCTATTAATTGCCATCATGATTCATTAGAAGTATTCTGCCCCAAACATCCTAGGTAGTATCCCTGTTCATCCTATGTTTCAACATGAGCAGGGGAATATTTGCTCCACCCTGACTGCATGCATGCATCCCTGTAATTCATTTCTGCCTTATTTGTCATTTCCCTTCGAAGATATTTTTAGAATAGTTCTAGTATAAATACTCCAATAGTTCCTAGACGAAACCAGTGCCAAAATATCACCCAGAACTTTTATCTTGCACAAACTCATATATTTACTTGTTAAATCCACCAAGAGAATATTTCCTGACCTCTACTCGCTGTTTCTGGCAGCCTCAAAACATCATAGAAATCAAATAGTTATTACTACAGTTCTATGCCCTCGAAACCAAACACTATTCCACCCATAATTGCCCAAACAACGAATATTTTTGTCATTCTGACATCACTGAGCCAAACTCTCGGTTTGTCCCCGAGGCCATCCTGCACCACGTGACCTCCTGTGTCATCGACATGAGCGCCCCATCTGGTGCCATGTCGACGGTATAAGGAAATATTGTTTTATATTAATTTTATTTGAATACTCTTGCAATACCCTACCATCATATCACAATATATCAAGTACAGTATACTAATTTTCAAACTAGATTACTCTTTATCTTTATACACCCTCAAGGGAAAAATATGTAAAAGACTGCACTATTTAACAATTTCCCAACATGAGATCTACATAAATAACTTTTTATTTCATAATTACTCATATTCTGATTAAATTCATAATATCCTTGTGCTATAAATAGAGAATTACTTCACTATTTGCTGTATAATGAAACAATATCTGTACTTCTGCAATTATCATAATAAGCTTAAGTATGTTATTTTGAAATTTTGGAAAATCCTATTACCCTTTCATGCTCATTGAAATATTGAAACATTTTCTGTTTGTCACTCAGGGTTATTGTATTATTGACAGGATTGTGACTTACTTCCTTGCACTAGGTTTTTCTGACATTATGTTCCCTGTATTCAAGATTTTTCCCCCTACCTTATGTTAATAATATGACAAAAATTTCATGATTTCCCTAACAAGGATATTATATACATATGTTTGTTTATTTCTTGATTAATACTTGATTGTTATACAATGAATAACACATGTTTTGTCCAGATTTATCAGGGCTGTTTATCATCAAAATTTGGTTAGGTTTATTCATACTTTGTATATGGCTCAAATTGTAATAAAAGAATGAGGATCTTCATTGTTTGCCATGCTTTCAAATTATCAAAATATTTCCTCTATTTTTACTGTTTGTTGCTGTGGGTTATGAAACAAACAGTGACTTGCACCTGGTGTTAGGACAACTTGTCCTTGCTGCTCAAGCGTGCAGTCACTGTGGTCTGTGAACTGACCATGGACCCGGTCTGTGGACTGCCGTTTACCATATCCATAGCTGGCTCCAAAAACATAGCTAGAACCACGCTAAGCACTACAAATTTTCAAAGACCAGGAATGTTGTGCACCTGTAAGCAGCTAGAGTGGCTGTGATACAAGACTCCCCATTTGGTGAGACTTCCAGCCCGATACTGATGCTGGTGGAGTCAAAATAAAAATAAATAAATAAATAAATAATAAATAAATAAAAATAAAAGGGCTGCAACTGGGGTTTTGCACTGTTTCACACTTGCATTGTCAATTCAAATGCAACTATCCTTACATTATATTTAAGTTTGTGTTATATTTGTGTTATATATACTGTAGATATTCCAGGAAAATTAACAATTATACCAAAAAAAAACCTTGATCATGTTTAATCCCAGGCCTTGTGGCATGGGACTGTGGGTTGCTTACTGTTCCGTCCTTGGCAGGTTGTCTTACCACAGTCCCTACATTTATTGATACAATAAGAAACTCTAGCCTTTCCATGGCATGTTTCTTGGGCATACTTTGCACAGGTTTGTTTATCTCTTGGCTTCTTCATTGGTGGCATTAGAGTGTTTTCTGTCAATGCACACTTTCGGGATAGCTGCATTTGATCAAGTAGAAGCATGTGGGAAATAGGCCATGATGTTCCAGGCTCAGAATGTAAAGGTGAAGCCTGTGATGTGCCTTCTTCCAGATCCTGAAAAGGTGATGGGGAGAGCAGACCAGAAATAGCTGTAGTAGGACCCAGAGAATGTTCTGATACAATGGGAGCATGAAGACCTTGCTGAGGGTTATGAGCCATATCATCAGTAGGTTTCCTAATTCTGGCTGTCTTTGTCAAAGACTGCTTCACATTCAGGTTTGTCTTCCATGTAACATAGTAGGCTTGCAAGTGCTCAATTAGCTATAAGCAATACTCAGTCTTACTTAACCTGAAAATTGTAGAATGCCTATTTACCTTATAAAATGTTCCATTGTTAGCATCTGCATATCGATTCCAGACTTTGACAGCCTCCTTCCAATTAGGCCCTGACTGATTTGCATTAAATGCAGGGCGATTTCTCATTAACATAGTGAACAAGTGGTGCTCTGCTGATGTGTGAACTGGGATGACAGCTTTGTGTGTGCCATGCTTGGATGCAAGGAAGTGGTGTTCCTGCTTTGAATCCAAAGATACCTCATACTCCTGCATGGCAATGCTCAGACGTATATCATCAGGAACTGGAAAAATTCCAAACACCTCTGATGTTTGCTTATAGACATTTCCATTCACCCAACCTGCAATTGGCTGAGCATCTGGCACAAGCTCACTGGTTAATTCAATGGTCTCTTGTAATTTGTTAATAAGCCAGATATCAAAATTCTTGTAAACTGGCGTGTGAGTAGCTCGATGGGAACGGACAAATATAAAATGGGATACGTTCTCGATAGCGTAGCAGACGTGATCCGTCTGCCGTGACTGTACTAACGAGTTTGGTACGTGCACAGCGGCGACGTAAGGGGAAGATAATTCAGTGGTGTTATTGATTCGGAAGACAACTAGTTATATGTGGGAACACATGGACTGACTACTGTAGGATGAAGGGATGGGATAGATGGTGAAATAAATACATATGGGCTGGGCTCGGGCATGTAGCTATCACGGAGCGGTTGAGTGTAGTGTGGGCCGTGGATGAGTACATGTACGTATGAGGAGTAATATGAGTAACGGGGTGTGAAGATCTGGGTATGATCAGATCGAGAGATGTAATGTGTAATGGGGTGTAAAGTGAACGGGGGAGACATGAAATAATTGGAGCGAGGCCATCACTGGCTATCGACCCGACCGTACAACAAAAATGTCCACGATAGTACTGTCCAGTACTATTAAATGTGCCAACTAAGAGATTGTGTGTTAGCACAAAGTTTAATAGATGTGTAACCATATGACGTGGAGAGACACCAGAAATTGGAAGACATGCTTGAATATGCTTGTGAACTCCACCTTCTGTCATATTTGTACCACAGATACAATGGTAAACAGTCAATCCATGGGCTTTCTTATCAATGCCAATAGCATAATATAAGGGGATACCAGGTGGGTCTGAGATATACCCCATCTTAACCATGGATAAAATGTTCTTTGCCACACGCCAGGCTGCTGAGTTAAACAGTGGTAAGCCAGTTTTAGCATCCTTTAGTGGATCATATGTATGAAAAACCTTTGCAACCATGGGGTAGAGTTGCTCAGGAGGTGGTATAATATGCTTACAATGACATCATAACCAGGATGGAGAAGCCCTAAGTAGATCATCCCAGGTACAAGGTGGATCTAGAGAAGAGCCATAAACACTAATACAATCCTTGTCTTCTTTATCTGGAATAAATAGTGCATCCCATAATGCTTGTTAAAATGCTACATGGAGGCCATGTGCCTTTGAAATATAGATCATGTTAAACACATGAAAAGCATCCTTTAAGACACGACTTCAAATTATAGATTCCCAGTTAGTTGGTTCCTCACCAAGAATTTCCTTCCCTTCAACAATACTGGCTGTGTCTGGTATAGCATTTTCAATCTCTGTGTTATACTCAGAAGGATTGATAGGATCTTCATATTCAAGAATAAGTGAACCAATTCCAGAATCCTCAGTTTCAGACTCAGTTACAGGCTGAAGCAGATTAAGTCTATAATCCTGCTCTTGTGTTAGTATTAACTGTTCTGATCCAGAATCAGGTTGGGTTGTCTCAGGTTCCACCATATGCCAAATTTGAGCAGTGTCTGTTTTCAAGTGAGACCAAAGGCATACAAGATTAAAAGGAAGTGATCCAAACTCATTCAATCCCATTTTATGATATGTTGAGATGATGGCACCAGAAACCAGGACATTTTGCACTTCTATTACTGTATGTGTCTTTGTAATATTGATTCCATCATAGGATGCCTGCAGATTATTTGCATGGGTTGAGATAACACCACGTGCAATGCAGTGTGTGTTATCAGAATGGTATAACAACACTGGAGTCCCTGGGAGAGCATTCTCAGATATAGGGCCTGGAGCAGGAATATTTACAAGTTCCTTGTAAATAAGCAGTGATGCATAAGCATCTAGGGCAGAATATCTGACTTGTTCATTACTAAGTGATATATTCTCCCAAGTAGTACTGATACAAGCAGATACATTCTTATTTAGGCATTTTTTAAGCACAACTGCACAAATATCAGCAAGTCCTCCTTTGGCACTTGAGACAAGGTGTCTATCCCTGGCCAGAGTAGCTAGTTCTATCCCCCCAATGAATTTTTCTTGAAACTTGACTTCTGCTTGTAATGTTCTCAGATCTGACTCAACAAGCCTTCCTACTTTTTTCACATGAGGATTTGCTAGCAAAGATTTGAGCTGTGCAGGCAACTGATGAGCCTCCAAAAGATGTCCAACCTGTAGAAGATAGATCTGCTTCCCATGTGCTATTTGTACTATAGCTGTCTGACTACGACTTCCTTTATAGTCTTTCTGAGACAAATCAACATGCCATTCTGTGTCAAAGCTAATAACAACAGAACCATTATCAGGAATTGAATCAATGATGGTCAAGCAAGCCTCTTTGATAGATGAAGAGGTATACTTTGTTAGAATTTGAATGTCATCAGGCATTTCTAAGGCATCAAGATGGGAATATTTTTCAACAGGAGTAACATCCTTCTGCAGTGAAGGGAAAGAAGTTTCAAGAAACTGCTTGTCAGACATATTATCTGTATAGAACAGAGTGGGCTGTTGGTGACCATACAACTCTAATGAGTCTTGCATTCTTTTCAATGCTAACTCAAATTGTGAGTGTGCTTTTGTTACCACAAGGTCACAGATTCGTATTTCACCCTTCTCATTTGTGACAGTAAGAAGGCCAACAAAGATAACAACACCATTCATTTTGAGAACTTGCTTAGTAATCTGGTTATATGAATTGAACACATTAGTCATTAAAAATATATTATATCAGCTGGAGCACCATATGACTGTGGTCAATAGCACAAATGTTACACCCGTACAGTCCACACTCCCGTTTCCGCTTTTCCACACTCCCATTCCACCTTCCACTCTATCATTTCCATTACCCCCCTACTGTTACTCAGCTCTCCAATCCTCCTGGCCCCTCCATCAGCAAGGGTACCTTGTTCCTCATGGAATGCCTGTGTCCCCTTACCAATGGATGATAGTCACCCACTTAGTTACCAAGCTTACATCCCCCCTGCCCTATGATCCCCGACTCTGCTCATGATTCTGTACCCTACATCTCTTCCGCTCCAACTCAGACCTCATTACTGCTACTTCCTTACATGTACCCCCTAAGTATATAAGCTCCTGTATTCACACTAGTAACCTTAGTTCGAATATCAACTACATTTCCCGTGTTAACCTTCTGTAGTGCTCTTAGTACACTTCCGCCCTTACCTCCATTTCCGCACCTCCACATGTACCACGGAACTGTGTTATCTAGCTTGACCTTCCGTTCCAAAATCCTGGGACCTGTGATTGTCAAGAGGCACAGCATATAAGCTGAAGCTGAAGTCCCTTCCGATCCATCTTCCGTCCTTCTCTGCCTTATGGTTTTACACGCCCATAACAACAAACTTCAGCACTAAGTATTGCTGTATGCTGCTCTATTTCTTTTCTATGTCCCTCAATATATTTATCATAGATATCACATAACCACTGAGCACTAGGAACAAATCCATGATATCCCTCATCTGAGGTGTTATCAAATTCAAGAAATGGAGGGTATGTCTGATGCCTCCACTTAGCCATAGAAGAGCATGCAAAAATAGCCTGCAAGTATTGCAGGTATAACTCATCATAACATCATATATGCTGTACTCACATTGCATCAGCAAATTGTTTGGCACCTATCCCATTCTGAAAACAAGACCTCATAAATCCAAAAGCAGCTTGAGACATCCCACTCCGATAAGTAAGATAGGATGGAAACTCAGCAGCTAAAGCTGGAGGAAGCTTTGCTAGAATCCTTGAATCCCAGCTTCAAAAAGTTACTGTATGTTTCTTGGACTTAGGATCAACACAGTTGGGACACCAATAACGATATCCAATCAACCAGAAGGTCTGATCTAGATCAATACAACGGTGAGGTCAATCTGCAGGGCCATTACGCCAGAGACATGTGGCACAGTTTGGGCAAGGTATGCCAGCATAGACAAGACATTCAGGATCCCATAAGAAGAACTGTGGATTATAAAGGTTTTGAGGAGAAAATTTTTCTGCCTTCATAATGAACCATGAGGCCTGAGATGGAAACCAGAACATTCCTTTGGTATATAGCTCTGGCAGCCTATCAGGACCTTGTTTTGCAGACTCATCAAGTCGATGGTTGAACTCCTTCATTATCCAAGGTGGAGGCAGACGCTTAGTCTTAGCATCCTTACAAGAGCCAGACATAACATCATTAGACAGTGGATCCATGTCTAGTTCCTCAATATCATCCCCATTTTCCTCAATGTCTTCTCCAATTCCAGTCCCCATTAATCCAAAACAGCCTGCAGTGATTACATCAGAAGTTATTCCAGGATAGGATGGCTGATTATTAGCAGGCACATGGACTGTCTGAGTAGAACTAGCTTGAGTTGGAATGTGTGTTGGAGTTTCCAAATGAGAGTGTTAATAAAGAGGTTAGAACTGGGTTGGTAGCCACTGCTGAGATCTTTTTAGGTCAACCCGGTCCATGTTTGGCAGGCAATGGGGCACCAGAAAGAAGAGCAGCTTGACAAGCAAGCTGTTTTGGACCAGTCCCTTTAGGGTGACCAGGTTTCCGACCAATGGAATTGCTACTACTTTCCCCTGTTAATATTACTCTGGATTTCCCCTTGCTACCCTTGGGACATCCTTGGCCTTGGTGAGTAGATATACCAGTAGTGGGCATTGCTCCCAAACCAGTTATACCAGCATGTGAGATGATCACCAATGGCCTGTAGGTAACCAACCATTTAATTCTACAATTTTGGCAAAAAAAAAAAAAATAGCAAGCTCACTGCAGGGAGATATCACGCTCAGATGACAGTGCACTAGGCAGCTTGGATGTGTGAGCCTCACTACAGACAGGGAACATGTGTCAATCAACAACTGGCTTAAAAAAAGCCAAAAAGGTAAAAGATGACTTACCGATGTTCTACTTCACTATGCATACCAGACTCTATAGCATCCATGGCCTCCCAGGCTTCCTCTGGGAGCTCATCTTCAAGAAGAGCGTCATATTCATCATATTCGTCATTCCTGTGGGTCTCAGGTGCAAGTGGGAGTCCAGGAGGGGATGTAGGATTGCGCACAGTATGGAAAGTGTTAGGTGCCATTTTTGAGTACACTGAGAATAGTGTGTTAGCAGATGCATGAGCTTATAGAGAGAGAATGTACCTTGGAGCGAATGTGCGAGCAACTGCAGCCCCGAAGGTTCGGGGCTGCAGTTGCACATTCGCTCCAAAATTTAGGACAACAACGGTTATAGAGGTAATAATACTCACATCTGCGTATTCCACCAACTGATTATACGGATCCTAGAGGTTTTGTAACGTTAGTAGTCGGTACTTACTTCCCAATACCTTGGGTGCGCTCTGGTTCACGAGTGAGCGCGCGCGGAAAAGCTCCGGGCGATCACATAATATTGATTTAATATTTTGGAACTCCGCGCAGTATCAGTATCACGTCAGCCAGACTTCCTGCTGAGGCACTAGGTTTTTATCTTGAACTACCTGAGGCATGAGGTTGACAATCTAGGGGGCACATATACACTTGTTGTGAGTGCCCTGGAATGTCACGGATATTATATACAGGTGCATATTTTGTTTAGTAAAAATGCCAGAATTTCTTCGTCTGAGTTGAGTCCTTGAGGGGTGTAAAACCAGGTGGCCTTGCAAACATTGACACTGGCCTTACTTTAAGGCATGTTTTTTTCAGCGATGAAAATTAATTAATCATGGCTTATATTTCTATGTAATTACTAGCAATTTACATGCCTTCAAACATGAGCCTGGTGGCGAGAAAGCCCAGTGATCCACATCCCGAGCTAATCCAGCGCCTGTTCAGCGATAGTATGTCTGCTATGCTCTCATCCTGCACTGCCCTCCTTGTGTGCGCATGCTGCACAGCTGAAGTGTCCCCGGGCCCCGGGCGACATCGTTTGGGTTGGATCCCACGTAGCTTAGGTGGAATGTGTTATATGAAAGCAAGGTACTTGTGTTAAGAAGGTATTCTAAAGCGTATAACAGTAGTTTTCGCTTTCCCTTCCAGAAAGACCCTGGGAGTTTAAATTATATTCCCTTGCCGAACAGAAGCGTCCCTCAGTAAAGAGCATGCTCATTTTTACATTCCCGGAAATTCCACGCCGGCCATCTAAGATCTCGACTTCCGCCTCCACCCGATCTACAACCTTCGTGAACGGATCGGGATATCGCCTATGAATATACCTGCGAGCTTCAATCCACACAGCTCACACTCCATTCATGTCCTTCGATCCTCCCCTCTTGAATTTCCAGGATCCGGTCATACAGTGCTTTTCCCACTAGACCAAGTCCGTTTACATCCTTTTCCCCGTCTTTCAATTCGTCTTGCATTCCGGTTCCAAATACAATGTCTCTTCCTTCCCAACCAACTCTCCACACACCAGCGAGGATTGCTGCCGTGCCAGAGCCGAAGGCCTCCAGGAGTCTACCTTCTTTTTCCCAGAGGACAATGTGAGACATGTATATAGTAACCTCTCGTACATGCACATGCACATTCGATGGAATGCCAGGAAGCGGAGAGCCTTTGTTGTGCTTTGCCGCCAAGGAAACGATGGAGTCTCGCGTCACCCCCGGTAAAATTGTCCCATCAAGCAGAGGGGTAACAATGTCCATGCCTATAGCATCATGTGAGTGTTTGTGTATACACTGAAAACAAAACAGACGGACCCCCATCATCGCGTTTAATCACACACATGAAATTCATTTGTCCGCTTTCAGTCACTTTCCACTCTTTTTTACCTCCGACTTCAACAGGTAATAGCCATAGAATTTGGGAGTAACCCTGTTTTGCAGCCTCCCGCTGAGGCTCAAAGGAAGGTGAATAATTCCCTCCGAGTTTATATGCACCAGTACCACCCGGCCATGCCCGTACATTGGTGGACGATGCTAAGAGAGATATCCAGTTCCTTCTACGCGGCGTCGTGAGAGACGGCGGAAAGTAGGGCCCAGTAGGAGAAAGAATGACATAAAGTGTGGCGTGCGCAGATGCTGCGACACCAAGGGCTGGTCGGGTGCCAATGAGGGTCGGCCGAATGTATAGACTGTATCCCGGCAAAGAAGGAATCCACCGTGCGTCGATCATGACAAGTTTCTTAATCAATATCAACAGTCCATCTTGATTGAACGACTGCAGACATCGAGCATCAGTAGAGAAATTGAAGAACCATCTGCACTTGTGGTCAAAATATTTACTGGTAGCGCAACTCTAGCAGCAGAACGACCCATCCTAGCCATGTTCATATCTGGGCGGAACAGACGGGGTGTTCCATCAGGTCCCAGGTACGCCTGAGCCAAGTGTTAAATCGTTTACATGCTAGTACCGAGTTCAGAACGGTACCTTCATGCCTTCAAAAAGGTTAGGACAATACTGAAAGCACGAACTAGCAGGATCAAGGCTAAGGGGGCCGTAAGGACGAACGGCAGGGGCTGACCAGCCTGATAACGGGTCGAATGACATTATGAGCATGTGGTCCGTCATTGTCTATATGTCCATGCTCAACGAGTGGTGAGGAATCCACCTTTTTTTTACTTACATTGCCAAAAGTCAGAGACTCCGGGCGCGGTAATGGCTTCAATGTTGAAGCACGGGTGATCGTGAGGCGTGAGACCTGCACGCCGTATGCTTGAGGGAGATCGTTTGTTTTTTGAATACACACACCTCGATGTCAGAGAGGCGAACTTGTGAGTCATCCTTACCTGTCACAGATCTGATTAGTTGAAACTGAAATGCTACTTAGTCACAAGGACAGCACCGTCCAGCCCGTGTGAGTTCCCAGCGACATCGTTCATGCTTTGCATTCCATTCTGGATTGTGACAGCTGCTGGGGTAGTCATGGCATGCATGAAGCTTCTCACGGGTCTGTGGGCCGATCGATGATCGATCGGCCCACGAGTAGGGCGGAGTTTGAAAAACAACACGCGCGATGCGTCCGAGCAAGAATGCTTCGTAACTCCTCAACCAGGCAATATTAAGAGATGATATTTCATGGTAATAATTTAATATATATTGGCTTTATTTATATGTAAAAATTATTGCTTATCATCTCATATTGGAAAGGTAGATATTTGGGGTTTATATGAGGTACCCTACCTGGAAACACCATCAATAATAGCTGTAGCTCTGTAATAATACTGTAGTATATTGCTATAAATATTGTGTAACTGTTGGAGTAACATACTGCAGTTTCTGGCAAAGGGGAAAGGTTGCATATATGTGGAGTCAGCACAGGGCTTCAAGCCTTTTATCTGGCTTGAATAATTGATATAAAGTCCAATATATATATTATACATACATATATACATTATGAATAAATTTTTTTTTAATATCTGCATGTGTGTGGCCCTCCCAGCCAGAAATAGCTGTGAGACAACATCTTGTGACCTTGTGACTATCACATGACACCTCTCAGTTGCTAGCTTAGCCACTGTATTGGCCATGCCTCATTTCCTACCTGAACACTTACAACAGCACCAAACATACTCTGAAGATCTGAGAAACCACATCATCTACCAGCAGGTCACTAGGAAAAAGAAGATCACCAACATCACACTTGACCTCAATATGTCACAGCGCATTGTCAAGCACATTCTTACAATATGGTGTGATACTGGTGAGGTTATAACTCAAGAACCTGGGAAGATCAGAAAGAGGAGAAGGATAATGGCTCCCAATGAGGTCAATGTGAGTAATAGGTCCTTGTAATACAGAACTATGATGCTTATACTAATATTTTGTTAGTTTCTTTTTCAGCTCATCACCCAACACCCTGACCTTTATCTTGACAAAATTCAAGGCATTCCCCAACGTTTATGTGGTGTAGTTGTTGGTAGTAGTACCATTTGGGATACTCTCATGGAACTTGGCCTCACATGGAAACAAGTTTGTCCTCAATTCCTGACATCTTTCACTCTAATTAGCTACCAGTTGTCCAAGGCAGCTGCAGAACACAATGAAGGTCTAACCATAAGTATCACTTTTGTATTGGCTATGAAAAACCTGAACACCTAGTATTTATCAATGAGAGCCAGATCAACTGTCAAACAATATATCATTTGAATGGATGGGCTCCAAAGGGATGTAAAGTGTCCACAAAAGCCCAATTTGTGTATGGTACTGGGTATGTCATCTATATTTCTTGTTCTGTTATATACATAATGATTTAACACCAAGATATTAACTTTTACTGGCACTTGCAAGCAAAGGTGTCATCTACTCATCTGTGCATCAGGGTGCCTACAATGCTGATTCTTTCAAGGATTTCATCCATGACTTGTTGCTCTTAATGAATCCATGGCCACAGTGTATCAGTGTGCTGGTGATGGACGACTGTGTGATCCACCATGGAGCTGAAGTTGCTGCTATGTGCAAGGAACAGTAATTGTCTTGTCTTGTGTTTACTCAGTTCTGTGGCCCTGAGCTTACTTTACAGTGGTGTATGGCTATACTACCTTCCACCATATTCACCTGACCTCAATCCTATTGAGGAGGCCTTTTCATATCTGAAATCATATCTTCACAGACATGGGTCTGTTTTTTGCAGTGCTGTGGATGCCAAAGATACTGGCATTATATTGTTATTTCTACATAGTGCTCTTTCATCTATTACACCAACACACTGTGAAGGATGGATGACTCACTCTGGATATTTGTAATGGCATGTTTTATTGTGTCTTGTGACTGTACCAGAGCTTGGTTGCACAATAAATGTACTGGTTATGATTGCTTCTGTAGAAAGCCAAAAATAGTGGAGGAATATAGCAAAATTACTTCAATATGACAGCAACTGCATGTCTTGAATAGTGTTGCCAAGAATAACACTACACAGTAATGAGGAAATCAGGAGGCATAGTAGACAAGGAAGGGTGAATACATGTCAGGGGGATGAAAGAAACAGCAGTAACCAACAATTGCCTGTGATTCATATCTGAAAGCCCCCATACGCACATCCACTCTTGCCCATCTCTCATAACTGAGTCTTCCTGTATCTACTTCCAAGCATTCATGTCTGAGTACACCCATATCCACTTCCAAAGCACTTGTGTCTGAGTACACCTGTATCCACTTCCAAAGCACTCACATCTGAGTACACCTGTATCCACTTCTGTGTCTATGTACATCTGTTTCTGAGGCACTTGCATCTGAGTACAGCCATATCCACTTCCAAGGCACTTGCACCTGCATACACCCTTATCCCCTGGCTTTGACTGATTCCCATTAGATACACACTCTATGTGGTGTTGAACAATCATCCGACCAATATTGGTATAGTTCCTGTTGGACATGGGGGAAATATTCAGTGTTGTAGACTTACACTACTTTGTTCATGATCATTTTCAGTTGCTTTTTGATTGTCAATGGCATAGGGCATATATTTCAAAAACTTAGAACTATTCAAAGTTCTCTAGCACTGTCTTTGCCTCTTCACTTCTTTTTCCACTTGACAGTTTACTTTGAAGCTATATCTTTTTCCTGCCAGTTCCAGCTGCTCTGTCACAGAGAGCAGGTCCACCATAAGTAACTTGTACCCTTCCTTCAGGAACTGGTAAGACAACCTCACAATGCGATCAATAGAGACCTCAAGGCAGCCCTCATCATCAAAACTCTTGTGCAGATTTTCCCATCAGTGATACTGTAACCCATGCACTTCTAAATCATCCAGCCACTGTCTCACCATTGGCAGATCATGCTTGCTTTCATTATCTGATGCTGTCCCAAGAGCTGAGGTTGGCTCTGGGCTACTGGATGATAAGGATCAGATCCACTTCTGATAACCTGCCTTGGTCGGTCGGAAGGTGGTGGAGTTGGAAGGCCTCTGGAGGGATGTGGATTTGGATAGGCAGTGGAGGCGGTGAGGTGTAAGAGCTGCTGACAGGGTGCAGCTGTGGTAAGTGACATGGATGGTGGCTTGTTATAATGCCTGGCACTTTTAAGATAAAATCAATATAAAACAATATTTTAATAAAGATGATATTTTCTTATATTGTTGACATGGCACCAGATGGGGTCATGTTGATGACACAGGAGGTCACATGGTGTGGGATAACACTCGGCCTCGGGGACAAACCGGGAGTTCAGCTCAGTGATGTCAGAAGACAAAAATATTTGTTGTTTGGGCAATTCTGGGTGGAAAAGTGTTCGGTTTCAAGGGCATAGAACTGTAGTAATAACTATATGATTTCTATAATGTTTTGAGGCTGCCAGAAGCAGCAAGTAGAGGTCAGAAAATATTCTCTTGGTGGATTTAACAAGTAAATATATGGATTTGTGCAAGATAAAAGTTCTGGGTGATATTTTGGCACTAGTTTCATCTATGAACTATTGGATTATTTATACTAGAACTATTCTAAAAATATCTTCGAAGGGAAATAACAGATGAGGTGGAAATGAATTACAGGGATGCATGCATGCAGTCAGGGTGGAGCAAATATTCCCCTGCTCATGTTGAAACATTGGATGAACAGGGATACTACCTAGGATTTTTGGGGCAGAATACTTCTAATGAATCACAATGGCAATTAATAGGTAAAAGGATGGAAGAAAATAAAACAGAATAAGCTTGTGAAAAACCTTTAATATAGATTACAATTTTCTGGACCTGTTTCGTGAGTATCCAATTGAGTGAGTGTATGTGATGCATCACTCCTTCTAATTTCCATGGGTTCCGAAGTCTCCATACAGCAATCTCCATGCTGTAGCAATATATTTTGTTACAAGTTTTCGGTACCCGTGCTTTGCATGGCGGGTGTTGCCCGTTTAATTGATCGGTAGTTTAATGCATCTCATTGAGTCAAACACTTTGTGGTAAGTCAAATGTATCCCCCATGTCCATGTGTCTTCTGTGTCCACATATCCCCTGTGTCCACATATCCCCTGTGTCCACATATCCCCTGTGTCCACATATCCCCTGTGTCCACATATCCCCTGTGTCCACATATCCCCATGATCACATGTATCTCCCTGGATCACATATCCTCCGTGATCATGTATCTCCCATGATCACGTATTCCCTGTGATCACATATCCCCTGTGATCATGTATCCCCCACAATCACATATCCCCCATGATCACATATCCCCCATGATCACGTATCCCCCATGATCACGTATCCCCTATGATCACGTATCCCCCATATCCATATATCTCCATGTCCATGTATCCCATGTGTCCAAGTATCCCCATGTCCATGTATCCCCCATGTCTATGTATCCCAGATCATACTATATCCCTAGATCAGTACTGTACTGGGATCATACCATACCATACCGGGATCATACCATACTGGGATCATACCGTACCAGGATCATACCGTACCAGGATCATACCGTACCAGGATGTTAAGTTCACGGACGTTACCCGGAACTTCGGAGGTCGGAGACTCGGAGGTTGGACTTCGAAGATATGCGAGGGGGGTAGGGACTTGGCTTCAACTTATGGGTTGTGCCACCCACTATCGTTTGATCCCTAATTTCGGGGATCGGAGGTTCGGAGATTGACTAGAGGCTCGGATTTGGAGGTATCAAATAATAGTATCTAACTATAGAGAGGGGTGCGAGAAGACTGGAGGTGGTAACGAGGAAATAAGTTGATATTCGAACTAAAGAGCTGGATACAAGTTTGGAGGACTATTAATACCTCATAAGCTAATTGTATCCTAAGAATGTATAACAAGAACGATATAAGAGGCGTATAACAAGTGGAGTTCGGAATAGGGTTGGAGGTTCGGATTGAGAGAGGTACAAGTATCCTACTTGGGTCGTGAATGAAATTATACTTTAAAAGGCAAACAACAAGAACTAAAACAGAACATAATAGTTACTTCAGAGTTCGGAAGTCCGAAGGCTCGGAGCTTCGGTGTTAGATCTCAGGGATCTAACACAGGATCATACTGTACTGGGATCATACCATACTGGGATCAGTACTCTACCCCCAGATCATCCTATTCCCCATATCCCTAGAACAGTACCATCCCCTAATTACCATATCTTTTTTCTTTTTCACTCTCACACAGCCATTTTATTTATATCCTACCTGAAAGGGTGTCAGGAGGGTGGCTGGTGGATAATGGTTGAGGGAAGTTGGGTCATAGCCTGGGCTGGGTATAGCACTGAACTGGTGGAGCAGCCTGGCTATATTTATTTTAAGCTTGCTGGTGCTTGCTGATGTAAATATATTAGTAAAAATATTATATAAAGGACCCACAACCCACAAAGCTTGTTTATATAGATTGATGGCAAGTTTTCAGTACCCGTGCTTTGCACGGCAGGCATTGCCTGTTTAATTGATCGGTAGTTTAATGCATCTCACTAAGTCACGCACATTGTGCTAAGTCAAATCTATCAGGTTCAAGTAGCTCTGAGTAATACATATATTTTTATATACAATTTGGGAAAGTCAAGTTCAAGTAGCTCTAAGTAATACATCTTTATATACAATGTTAGTGGTTTCAGCGCCCTCCTCAAGCAACACCTTCACTCTCCTCCAATTGGTTCCCCTTGAGACACCCACATAAAACTGCCCATGTCCAAACACTGCATATCTCAAATCCAACCCAACCATGCCCAGAGTCTGTCCTTGAGCCTTGTTGATGGTCATTGCAAAGGCCAAACGCACTGGGAACTGCCTCCTGTGCAGCTCAAATGGCAACTCTCCCTCAGATGGTGAGATGGCAATCCTGGGAATAAAGGCAGTTTGTCCAGCACATGGTCCTGTGATGATCCTCACCTCCAACACTTTATTCCTCATCTATACCAAGCGCAGTCTTGTCCCATTGCACAGGCCCTTTCTCTGATCCAAATTGCACAATAGCATCAAAGGTACTCCAGGCTTGACCTGCAAGTGTGCAGGAGGAAGACTGCCCATTTCTATGGAATTCAGATACTCCACAGGGTACTGATCCCCATCCTCAGAGCCCTTGATGGAATCTGCACAGTGGAAGACCTGCTCTTCACCTGGAAACTCCCCAAACACCAGTGAATTGATGTCATTGACCTCAGTATTCCTTGGACAGAGGATACCCCTCTCCAAAAAATAATTATCCTGGGCTGGCCTTCCAATGCCAGGATATATTTCATGGATGAGATCAGATACTGCAGGACCACAGACCATGTGTTGGGGGAGTGTCAAGGTATGATCCAGTGGGAGATCTTTTCCCTCACCAACCTGCTGGAGCCATTCTGCAAACCGGGTGCTTTCAGGATCATCTCTATCCACATGCATGTTCTCAGTGAGATGGAGGACTGTTATGTTTGGCCAAAGAACTGATCTCCGAAGGCATTCTACCACAATGTCCTCCTTGGTGCCATTAGGGACAATGGGGAGAGTCTGCTGAAAGTCACCTCCAAATGCCACTGTGATGCCACCAAAGGGACGGTCAGGCTGGTCAAGGAAATCTCTGAGGGTCCTGTCAACTGCCTCTATGGCAAAGCGATGTTGCATTGCAGCCTCATCCCAGATGATGAGACTGGTCTGTCTCAGCAAGTCAGTCCTCTCAGAGTTCTTCTTCATGTTACAGAAAGAGTCCTCATGGATAGGGATGGGGATTCCCAATGTGCTGTGAGCAGTGCGACCATTTATGAGCATGGTTGAAGATATTGCAGAGGAGGCTACACAAAGCACAATCAGACTTTTCCCTCTGCAGGAGTGGACCAGAGTATTCTGTGTAAAAGATTTGCCTGCACCACCTGAGCCAGTGACAAAGAAAGTCTTTCCCTGAGGTTTCCCATTAG